>JAPFUF010000233.1:0-52123 GCA_030780645.1 Aschersonia sp. MBC 508 | reverse complement strand
CCCCCCCCCCCCCCCTTTTTATTGATCACCCACTACATTGCCTCGCGATCACATTGAAGCCCTGCTCTGTAATTCATCACAACACTACACTGATGACTTCTGCATGTTTGGCCGTTTGGAAGCCTACTAGTGGGCAACAAGATTTCCACGTTGGGCGCGGGACATTTTCGGAGCTGCGCATGCATTTCCAAACGCGCTGGCTGAATGGCCCGCTCTCCCTGCTTCTGGACCCGCGACTGCGACAGTATGGTCCACTTTTATTTGTTCTCTCATTTGGTCCGCCCAACGGCAAATGAGGTGAATGACTCTGCATGGCACCATTGGTTGTCTCGGTGGGCCCTTCGGGAAAGACCAAGTTGATTGGAGAAGGGCTACCACACTCATAGCATCTTCGTCACACGAGCAAGGGGGCGAAAATGGGAATGTAGTACGAAATGACCAGCCTCTTAGGAATGGCTCGCCCGTGCTAGTATCTGTCAGGATACGGCACATCGACGTGGTGCCGCAAGAGACCGGTATGCTGCCCAGCGGGTGGCAGGGCCAACTCGCATGGAATGGGTAGGAACGGTAGGAACAGTAGAAACTCAGGGATGTCTGCGTACGGAGGACGGTGTACAGTACGTAGAGCACTAAATTCAGATCCTCGTGTCGGCGCCGTCTGCGTCAAGGAGGCAATGAACCATCATGTGGCCATGCATCGTGTGTCCTATGGTGGTTCGGCCAGAACGCGATCTATTTGAGCTGCCCTCGTGTTCACGGTTTATGTACGTACCAGCTCCGTATGCCAACTCCGGGGCCAATTGTATACGGCGGACAATGAATACGACGGACAATGGGCTATTCATCGCAGAGGAAAACACGGACGTCAATTTTACTTATCAGCAACTTCCTCATTGGTCTCCTGCGCTCATCTGACTATCGCCCCCCTTTTGGCTCCAACCCTGTCATAATTTGCTCGCCAGTATCCCGTAGGCGGGTGCTGTCCGAAACCTGCCAAAATCCTAATTTGGTACAACGCGCCTGCCCCCTACTGAAGCCAAGCTTCAGCCAAGCAGCACTCCCGCATCCAACGCCCTACCCTGGGTCGTTCCATTCATAATCAGGATGCTTGTCAATTGAACTCTATCCCACATGTCTGCCATCAGCTTCCGTATATAAAACGCCTTGACCATGGCGAACCTGGTTGTGAACGTCTGTGCAGGTTGAAGCAAGTGGCGCAACCCTCAGCACACTAGCCGTCCGAAGTTGCCGGTCGATCTCAATGCGTGTCATTGCCACTCGGAATTCATTGTTCTGAAGCAACATGTGTATCGATGGCAACAAAATTGGGGCCCGTTGCGCACGTGTGGAGTTGCACCCGTCGTGCAGTGATTGTTGAACAGTTGAATCAACTGCGTCAGCTATCTTTAGAGCCAAAGCACTCCATTCGCGCTACCGAGTGAATTTCCCACCTGGCCTTTGGCGACTGCTGACGCCCTTGCAGGGCCAACCCTGGGTAAGCTGGCTGCGCGACTAAGCCGCAAAACTATTGTATATGCGGAGTGCACATAACATTTCACTCCGTACGTACGGGCAGTCAACCGCCATGACAAAATCCGAAACAGACGTGACCAGCCTGGAGAATGCCACCACCACGTCACGCACCTCATCTCATACGACTTGCCTGTGCTCCCACGTCCCGCCCGCTGACATCGTCCTCCTATTCGTTGCCCCTGTTCGTGGCGCGTGAGTTCGAACATTCAGTCGACTTCTTCCACTCTAAACGTGTGAATCCTTTGGCGCCACAACGCCACGACGTCAAAGTGCTCTCTGCCTTCGTCCGGTGTGGACGACTTCGTGCGCGCTGCCCAGAAAGGGGAAGATCCATTTGCGGCTTAGGGGCCGTCCCTGGTCTGCCGCACCTGCATTAGGCCCAGCTGGGCTCAAAGGGGCACCAGACAGGGCAAAGCGACGTGGCACCCGCCATGAGTAGCCGTACGCGCAAGCACTTGGCAATCGGAACCGAAGATGCTGCCTGACCTTTGGTGAGGCCCTACACTAGTTAGCACAGCGCTGAAAGAAGTGATGCAAGGGTCGAGCCGCCGGCCTTTTCGAGCTTCACTGTCTTATCACATTGGCACAGTATTTCCATAACATGTTTCATCCAAATGTCTTGTTCAACGTCGCAGTTTGTTTCAAACGCCAGCAAGTCGATCATTGCATTCCTTGTACGGAGTACGCCGCACTGGGACTGCCATACGTCGGTACATCAACGCGTAGCGCTTTGCCCCTCCAGCGCCTGCGGCGCAGGCGGATGATTCAGTGAAACATGCCCTGTTCCGGATCTTTACGTCCAGCCATCTTCAGCTGGCATGTCGGGTTGTAGCTGCATTGCACTTCCTGACGTGGTGCGTTGCGGGAGTCGGGAGGATCGTCATAAAGCAATCAAAACTAAACCGCCACCATGCAGGTAGGTATATATTTGGAGTCGCATCAACCGGCTTGCGCCACGGTGACGACACATAACTGCTTGACCAAATGTTTTGGTGAAAAGCTTGTTTGATGAACAGAGCTATTGCAGGAGCAAACGTGGCACCCGAAGCCCCGCGTGACGCGGCAGTCTCGAGAGGCAGACCGAAGAAGCAATTGACAAAAATTCTCCCCAGGTAGAGGACTTTTGCCGACCGGTCGCTCATACAATTCATGCCGTAGGTTAGGGGGGATACGGGGGGAGCTTGCATTTTTCGAGCAATGCAGTGGCAAAAAAAACCGGATTGAACTTGCTAAGCCACTTCGAGTCTCCTCCGTACAAGCACTTGTCATACACACTGGTCAGCATGAGCACTCGTCACGGACTGAGTCGCAAGTTTATCGTCTTCCTAGTGGCGCATATTGTAGCGACCTATGCAGTTCTGTCGAGCCCCATTATATCACAGACATTGTGTAGTTCGACTCCGCCAATCGACCATGCTGCAAACCTGGTACGCAGGGTCAGTACAAAAAGCCTGGCACCCCCTGCGGACAGGAGACACTGCTTTGTCTGATGAAAATTTCTGCGGGGAGTCTTTGGGATGATAGGGCACATGAAAGCTACGCTATGAAAGTGCGCAGTCCATGGTCGACGGCAACACCAACTTTGGCGGCTTGAACAAACCCAGAGCAATTGAGCCAAGAGGGTGACTGATTGCCAGCACGACATCTGCTGATTTTCGATCCCGAAGCGAAAACCATCGCAAGCACTGCTTGCGTAGTCCGCGAGATCACGGCACTGCAGGTTACTAGGGACCAAGAGAAATGAGTTACGAAGGAAATGCAATATGCTAGACACTACAAGATCGAATATGCATCCGTGTAGTGAAGTCGGTGAATGTCCAATCTGAATAGAACATTGTCAGAGTACGATTAGATCTGCTTATACCCTGAATAACCCGTGTCATTGAGCACCTTTGCACAGTATCATACGAAATCGGAGCTGATCTTGAGGGGCTAAAAGCGCATGAAGCAAGAAGCAACGAAGTAACTCGCCTACAAAGTTGCACATAACAAAATTGCCGCGGAAAAGAAGTCCGATATCCTCACGTGGCGATCGACCCAACGGCGCTGCCGCAATTTGTTGATTACGTGTTCTTTGGGAGGTACGAAAGTGGACAGCTTCTCTCAAAGGTTCACATTCTGCCAGTTGTCACTGCTCAATGCTCAACAATGACGCGCGTTTCAGGAGCCGTCAGGCTTGGAAAGTGTTTATGGCAGCCGAACGGGTGGTTCCCTCGCCCTCAAGCTCCAAGATCCTTCCAGCAATCCACATTGAGAACTTGCTCGTAAATGCGCCGAGTATCCTCGAACCTGAGCCTGCCCTATCCTGCAGCGCAAGCTAAGTGAGGACACACGAGACAGGTGATGGCGACTTCGCGTTAGTCCTTGCCGGCCGACAACAGTCACGGTTGATCAGACTACGCTTCACAGCAAGACGGTGTGTACGAACATATGGCGCGACTCGGTTCGAAGTCTTGATTCATTTGCAAAAGAATGGTAGTCAAAGGTGAACAGTCTGTAACGACCTGCTTCTGACGACTAGCCACTCCTGTCTGAGTTATGATTGAGTAGACATGAACAGTTCACCATGGAAGCTCCTGGCCATCAATGTCTTGGAACTTCCCATGCTTGGCGTCCAAAGCAAGTTCGTCAATCTAGGCAGATGTATGATTTGAACCATTAGTGAACACATGTAAGTTGACTACCAGGCTCAATTTTACTCACCAGCCGCAGAACCTGATGAGCACTATCTTGAACGGTTGTGGGAGGCTCTCGAACGCCTATCGTGTCGGCGTAAAGTTGTCCCATATCTGTTCTCACCCATCTAGATGGAGCCAAAGGTCAGTATTGACCGCGTTTTCTTCCAGTACTTCGCATGAGGATTCTCCTTTACCCTGGATGAATGATGCCAACTTTGAGTCCATTGCCTTTGAACTCCATGCTCAGCTTTCTTGCAAACAAGTTGGCTGCTGCTTTGCTCATTGAATATGCGGTGTTGGGAATGACCTCGTCATCAATCAAGCCGATACTTCCCCAGCTGCTGGTCATGAGAACGAATTTTCTTTTCCGCGGATCTGCACCATCGCTTCTCATCAATAATGGCCAGCAAGCTTGAAAGAGGCGAAGAGGCCCGACGCTGTTGACGTTCATACAGTGCTGGGCTGTATCAGGATCAGTGGACAGGATATCCACGAAACCTGGAGCTGTACCGGCGTTCGCAATCACTACATCGAGAGACGTGATGTTGTTTCTCTTCAGCAACCTGTCTCGTAATGTCTTATGCGCGAACTCGGCATTGCTCTCGTCTAAAGGAACGAGAATAAGTTCTGATTGGGGTCCTGTGGGGAGCAATCTCAAAGAAAGTGCGCTCTCATGGCAAGGATTGCGGACTGTTGCAATGACTGTCGTGGCTGGGCGCCGCAAGATATCAGAGACAAGTTGTCTCCCAATACCTGTGAAACCAGTTAGAGGTCATGTACTTCTAGACTTGCTACGGTAACTTGCCTCTGTTGGCGCCCGTGACCAAATATGTCAATTGGTAAGACATCGTGAAGCCTAATATTATTTCTTTCGCGGCCAGACTTTCTGCCCATACCTCTTGGGCCCGCCGTTTCTGAAACGAAGGAACGGCGAGTGAATTTGAACGTGGACGGAATCAGTGCACAATTGAGTCCAGCGGTAATCATGAATTAGAAGAAAACAAGGAATGGGGAGTGGAAATGAAAAATATAGCCTGGTTGGCGACTCGAGCAGCGGAACATACATTCAAGGCGGGAATCATCGGCAATCATCCGCCTTCACACGCAACACGGGACGGGATGTAAACCTGCATGATGCGGTCATCGTCCTGCGGGAGTTGCTGCAGCTCGTGGCTAGCGGCAGTGAGTTTGCGATAGGCATGACATGGCGTCAGGATTGCAATTTGACAGCTCTCACCCGATCTCGCGGCCCCTTCGCGCCAGGATCATTTGACGACATGAGCGAATACAAGACGTCCATCCTTGCGCGTTTTCAAGGGCTGCTACGTCTCCTTGATTGTCACCAGCCCGGCCATCAACTGGCTCTAGCTCATGTATAGTATCGAAATGCTACCAGAGGCTTTTTGCGAAATCAGTATGGCTAACGTATCGATTCCTCGTGTGCTGCTTCGCTTGCCAGATTGAAGTAAGGGCAATGTAATAATCAAGTAGGAACGAGGCAAAAGCTTCATGCGTGCTCTTCGGCAGCCAGACAAGCAGTGAACAGCACCGTGTTGGCTTTCAAGCATCTTGGTAGCTTAAAAGCTTGTGGCCCAAGACGAAGAACGACTGATTGACAGAGCTGAGAGAGAGCACAATTTCTTCTTCTACATTACCGAAGGGCGAGCGTGGCTGGGATAAGCCATTTGAAGAAGAGCTGTTCAATTGGAAATAGCTCGCTTCTTCTACTCAAAGCACGAAATAGCTGGCATGAATCGAGGCAGCTCTCCGTCTTTGGTCTTTAGCCAGGAAAAAAAGTTTCAGAGCAATCCTCTGTAGGATCCGCTGCCTTTTTCCCTTTTGGCCGAGGCTGTTTCGTTTGTTATCCCATCGTCATTGTCACATTCGTATCATCCTGTCCTGTTGGCGCGACTCAATTTGCCCGCAGCTCCGGTTCGAATTCCTTCAAGAACGCCCATCTTGCTTTGTCTTTCCACCCGTGATCACCAAAACGGGCAGCAGTCTTGGGAAAGAAGTCGACAACATCTAGCAGACTGCTGTCGTGGGCAAGAACGACAAGCACTTGCTGTAAAGCATCAACTTCTTGCATCTTGCCAATTGTCTCTTCCGTGCGAGTGACATTTAAATGAGCGCCGTTGATGGCGGGCCGATACATCGGTGTCGTGTCGTCAGCTCCGGGCACAAGCTTGGCGCAAAGTTCGCCGGGGCAAAAGGTCAAGGACTCATCGCCGAAAGAAGGCAGCTCCGACGGGAAAGGCATCCACTGACTGGGGCGAAACTCGCCCCCGTCATGCGCTGCATCGCCCCCAAGAAACACGAATGTCTGCGGCTCGTTGGTCACTCTAGCCAGACCACACATGTGTCCGACTGCGTGGCCAGGCGCATCGAGCAGGTAAAAACTGCCGTCGTTGAAATAATCGAATGCTTCGAAGCGTCCGATCTGGAGTTGGCTCGTGAATTGAATTTGCCGGACCTCACGGCCCGCCCAATCTGAGTCCAGGACTGGGCTGTCCGGATTAGTAGGATAGCCCGGCATCATTCTTTCCTTAAATCCTGGGCCGACAACGAGCGAGGTACCTTGGTCAAAGGTCGAAGGGTCCCCTGTGTGATCGAAGTGCCCGTGGCTCCAGATGACTGCTTCTATGTATTCACCTGATGTATCGACGCCATGGTCATCCAAAATCTCACGCACGCCCTTTTCGACTTTGATCCTGAAATTCTGGCTCTTTAGCTTTTCCGCTAGTGCTGGGGCGAGGTTTTCGTGATCTTTGCGCACGCCCAGGTCGAACAAGACGGTGCGCTGTTGCGCTTCATTGCGTATGAGAAAGGAATAACTCGGGACCGTCCAGACGTCGTGGCCTTCGATGGCTGGCGTCACGAAAGGATAAGCAGGTACTGTTATTGAGGAAGTCGTGTTAATAATTGACAAATCTACGATGTTCTTCGACTCGGGAATTTGGATCGTTAGGCCATGTGGTGGTTCCGTCTTTGCATTCGGCAGGTTATCCATCTCTTTCGAAAACAGATGTCCCCCTTGCGCTGAAGGTGATAGCAGGTTCAGTGCACGCAGGGCAGTAGCGACAAAGTAGGCGGGGGCTTCCCCTTGGTTCTGTTGACAGAAATTTATAGAGGATCTAGAGGACGAATTACAATCTGCTGGGCCTGCAACGACCGCCGTTCGAGGAGACGATTCTCCTTTTATTGTTTATTCCCAGCTGGATTAGTCAACGTATGACTGGAAAGTTCGCGTGCCTAAGCATGTAGGCCGAGCGACCCGAACTATCCATCGATTAGTGATAGTGAGTTCCGTGGCTCGCAATTGTTCATTATAAATTGGCTCACCTCTAAGCTACCGCTAGCACCACCATAAACGTGGATAACAGGGCTGCGGACTCCGTTTTCTCGGCGCCCTGCTCTCTGGTGCATTTATGGGTGCTCATTAATCTAATCCCACGTTACATTTATGCATTATTAGTTCGTAGTTGGGAATAGTCTTTATCTCATGTTTAAGCCTTTATATAGCAATATACTTAATAAAATTCCGTAAGGTGGATTTAGGTGGAAACAGGCCCTAGTTCGCGAGAGCAGGTTAGGGGGGTCGAGCAGGCGGCAGTAATTAGCGGAGAGGGCGAAACGGGGCGCGTTTCGGTGCGCACCTTAAGAGTAGGTTTTAGTCTTCGAGGTTCTAAATAGATCACTGCTTAAGCTCTATAATGTATACTCGAACGCCTTCAGAGGGATTCTCTGGGTATCCAAAGATGCGATCCCTCACAATTGCTACGTCCTTCTCCTCCGTCTTATGCAAGGTCATGCCAAAGTGGCGGATTAGCACGGCGACAACGATAAACATTTCTGCATAAGCCAGACTTAAGAGTGAAACATCAGCATCCAAGGTTGGCGAAACTTTTGGTTAGATAATTTCATGCTTACCTCTTGCCCATGCAATGTCGTGTGCCTTTACCAAAGGTGGCAAGGTAATTCTCGGGGCGCTCACCGCGCTCTTGGGCCTCAATCCAGCGTTCTGGACGGTAATCGGAAGGGTTTGGGAAGAGCAACGGATTCATGTGGAGAAAGTAGTTGCTCTCGCTGATTGCAGTCTGTTTTGTGTTAGTATTTCGGTCGCTAAGGAAAATGATTAATACCTACTCCTGGAGGGATAACCTGGTCTCGATAGACGAGGACCTGAGCCGGGGCGACCCGAGGCAATCGTGTCACGGGACCTAGAGAAAGACGCAAACCTTCATAAATTGCTCCTCGCTGCGATATTTCAGACATGGACTCGACTGACAACGTGAGACAGAAGCTGAGCTAACCAGGTAAGGCATTGCCTCAAGGTCTTTCCATGTAACGCTATCCATGTTGTCTGGGTAGGCTTGTTTGAGCTCCGCATGAAGCTTATCAGCGATTTCACCATTATTCTTAAGCAGCTGGAACATAATGAACGCCAGTGTCTTTCCAGTAGTCGTGCCCGCGCTCATGAATACAAAGCCTTCATCGTTGAGTCGTCCAAGGTTTCTCTCCGATACAGGAATGCTTGGGTCGTTGAGGGCCTTCACGAAAATCGCCTGACTTGGCTTGCCTTGCTTCATCTTGGCAAGTTCCTTCATCGTGATGTTGTTGATGAGGCTCCTTAAGTTCAGTACCTTGCCCAACATCGGATTCAAAAACTGCACGACCTTAATGGGAAGTACTTTTGCCCCATGCATGATAATGGGAAAGAATCTGATAATGTGAAAGAGGGTCAGACTTGCCAGCAGAGACTCTCTGATGTCGTTTTTGAAGTCGTCATCGTCAAGATATCCGAGACTTCGTCCGTATCCATATTCAGAGGTGATATCGGCCGTCAGTGCAGAGAAAGCCGAATCCAGTCTGATCAGTGTGTTTCTGTAATGGGCCTTTTCAAGGCGTTTTGCAAGAAGATTCACCTTTCGCAGGATGAGTGGCTCAATGGCAACAATGGACCTCTTGGAAAAGACATTCATCAACACAAGCCGTCGAGAGTTATGTAATCGACGGTCATGTGTCTCAAAGGTTGACTGAACGGCACCAGTAAAGCGGTAAAACGGAGCATACTTGTCTCTGGCGCTCTTCTGTCCGGTGTAAATCTCACTATGAAAGGCAGGATCGCTAAAATGGAGCTCGTTGGGGGCGATACGGACGACGGGACCTGCTTGAGCAATGTGTAAGCCATAACTTTTGTTTACACGCAAAATGCTTTTGGACTGACCAAATTTCTCGTGTAGTTCTATCAGCTTCCGGTGGAACAGGCCGTCTTTGACGATATTGTAGTAGAACTCATAAGCAGTCGTGGCCGCGGCGAGTTTGGGACCGGGAAACTTTGCTAGCGGATGAAAATGGACACGGTAGACAATCTTTGTGATACGGAAAATTAGAACCATCAAGATTACAGCTATCAAGCCATGACCACGAGCAAACCCCGAAGGATTATCAAACTGAGACGAGAATTTCTCGATCATCGTGGTTCTTGTTTGTAGCGAAGAAGAGTTGTCTGCGAGATTAGTTGTCTCAACGCATTGAGTGCTAGACTTTTAGGCGAGCATGAAGGGTGGGAAGGTTGGCACTTCGAACGGGGCCGAGAGTAGCATGTACTTCGGTAGACTATATGCTCGACCCAACTCCTCATTCGCAACAATAATTATTAAGCTTTCTTGCCGCTAAAGCGATCCTGCTTGCGACACGTGGCAAGACAGCAGATCACAACTTTCTGCTATCTAACGTTTTATCTTGGTGCCGCAACAGATGTGACACAGCAATGCGTGTCAGCGACAGAAGGCCCCAACTCTACAGAGCAAGGGCGCGGCGACAGGGAATCTGCCAAGGTTAGATACAATGGTCGCAGAGACAGGCTATTGAGCCGCTAGGATATTGTATTATTAGCAAGGCATTGGAATTACGCCCGAGAACTATGTCTACAATCCAGAGACAGAATCCTCGGGATGCGGTTGGGCTCGGTCTTTCCCACTCTCTTAAATTAGCGGTGGGCTGACCGGTGCCAAATGGCGGAGGGGAGTAAACACAGTAAGCAAGACCCCTGTTGGGCTGATCTCAGGTTCATGGTTCATGCACGAGCAGGCTGGGGTACGGAAATAACGGCTAAACTGACTTAGACGTCTGGCCGTTGACGATCGATTTTGCACCCAGCACGCACCCTTACCGTTGTACAGTAGGCAACATCCGAATAGCAATTCCGCCACGACGCGCTTTATGGGACTCCCTCACCGACTCGAAACCGTTGCCCTGCTCGGATCCTTGACTTAGAAATATACGCCCACGGCCAATGATAGTGCCCCAGTTAGATCTTGCCTGATTCTGGCATAAACTCCAGGTTCAGTCACAGTAGCATCACTCAAAAGGCGGACACAGGGGAATCGACCTCAAAACTTCCGAAAGTTCCGTCTCTTGGTGTCTGTGTTGTAATTCAGGGATCACGCGGCTTGTCACGTTACGTAACGAGCAATGCATTAACCCGGACTCCAAGAGTCAAAGTCTGGTCCGGCTGCCAACCTTGATCACTTGGAAGTTTGCCAGACTAGCGATCATCGAGCCTCACTCGCCTTTGTAGAATGCTACAAGGCTTCCATTGATGAGACAGAAAGGGGCCTATCTCTCGTCCAAGCAATGCAGGAACACGTCACAGCCCAGGCGGAGATAAGTAAATCCCTCAGTGTCAGCGGAGAGATCTAAATCTAATGACATCTCGGAAAAAATGGGCCATGCTGACGTCTCGCACTACCAGGCTTAAGCAAGAGTAAGCAAGCCATCCACCAAAGGTCCAAGTGAAGTTCACATGATGAAGAAATATTGCCGCCACGAAGAAATCTCCGTAAGGACCTCGACGCGCTTGACGATCCCACACAAATCACAACCTAATCTCGTGATATGTTTGGACAGCTTGATATAGATAAGGGCTTACACTTAGCGGCGAATCGCCACATACTTTTGTAAACCCACCATTATCCTGGTACGAGCAGGGCGGCGGCCTTACACACAACCGCTAGTCTTTTCCGATCTGCAAGCATCAACCTCCTCGCGTTTTGAGAGGAAGGATTAAGGCCGAAACCTGCAGGATAACACTCAACGCGGTTAACAGAGGGGAACGCAGAAAGCACGGAGAGGAGGAGTCGAAGTGTGAATCAAACAGGGAAGCGAGGTCGGAGAGGAAGTAAGGCGGTTTTAAAGATAAAAGCACCACCAAGACTGGTGGAAGCCCGGGTTCATCTTTAAACCATCATCATTGACTTATTCTGACTATATCAAACTTTATTCTGCTAGTTTTCAACAACCATCATGAGCGCCGGAAAGAAACCAAAGCCTACATCGCCGGTCCAGGGGAGGGAGACGCGCTCCATCGCTCAGATTCTTTCACATGAGCTGAACATCACCGTCCAGCTCTGCCGGTCCAATGCAATTGGATTCCTGTTCATCCTGATAGGAGGTTTTCTGTCCAGACTCATCAGAGGCATGTTGCCGCCGGCGGAGCTGGCCATAGTCTTCTTCCAAGTCCTCTGCCTCGACCTCCTTTGCAACTACACTTTTGACATTGCAAATCAAACGTCCTCGCCGGAAGAGGACTTTATTAATAAGCCTCACCGCCCTATCCCGGCGGGTCTCCTCACCATGAAGCAAGCCAAAACTCGCTGGGGACTTGTATGGACCTTGAGCCCTATTGTCTTGTACGCCTTATTTGGGCCATGGCCAATGATCCACCTGTTGCACTGGCATGTGTTGATCTCGGTGTGCTACGTGTGGCCTAACTGGTTCAATTGGTTCATGCGCAACTATTTTGCGTCCTTCTCCTATTGCATCCTTGGCCGACTTGTTAACTCGGTGGTTTCGCGAAATCGGCCAAACTGGAGCATCGGCTTTGGCCTGGACCTCACTATCTTCTATTGTTTCATGGCAACCATTCATATCCAAGAGTTCCACGACCTTGAAGGTGACCGTAAGGCTGCCAGAAGAACTCTTCCCATGATGCTGTCCGACCGAGGACTGGTTGTTCTCCGCGTGGGCACATCGTTCTTCGTCCTCACCTTTGGCACGGCGCTCTGTTACGCTGGGTGGTTAGTGATGGATAAGGATGTGTTCATAGCGCCAATGTGTATCCTACAGCAATTGCTGTCATGTAACTTGGCCTATAGGATTGTGGCGTCAAATGGTCCCGAATACGACAAGAAGACCTACCATGTCCATTACTACGGCCCGGTCATGGCGATACTCCTGTCTCTCAGCCTGATCACTAAGTACCTTACCTGGTAGATGTGGCTCCAGGTGATCGATAGTTGAATTCATCCGGAGGAAGCGGTATGCATGCCTTACATTATACCTGCAGCTACGTGATATCACCTATAGAAAGGCTAAAGGCTTATTTAGAAAGACCCTTATTTTCTAAACCCAAACTCGAATAATATCCATCTTAAATTTTTGAGCTACAGAGAGTGATTTGGTTGTTTACTAGCAATTATATGGCCGTTACTATTATGATACGCGTTCGGCGGGCGTGGTGCCTTATCTTACTCCGCCAAAAGGTTTACTATAACCTTGGCCAAAAAATAAAGCTACTTGGCTTCAATAACACGTTAGATTCGTTACGTAATATCCAGTGAGCGCCATGGTCGAGCAATCTGTCATGTTTACAGGCCTCCTAATAGCTCCATATGTGTGTGGGCTTTCGGCCGTTGGCTCAGATGTCTTGCACCGTGCTCTCGGCGCGGTAATTTTTCAACATGTCCTACGTGAAAACGACTTCATAGGGCTCGGGTAGGCGTTCCAAATGGGTATAGATCGCTCAGCCACCGCTGTGAACCCGCTTCTAAACGATAGCGACGTAGCCGTTATCTCTGGTGCGTCGAAGTAAGAGCGACCGCAAAGTGGTGCATAGCATTATCATAAATAGAATTGCCATGAATAAAATGAAAGCTAGACATGTTCGGTGATTCAAGATATCGCGTAGCCGGCTACATTGACTTACACGACGCAGAAAAGCAATACGGCTTACTTCGTGAACTACCGCCTTCAGGCGGGCGTTAATTCATAGAAAAACTTTGTGAAAACATAGACCGCGTCTTTTTTGCCCTAGAACTATAACATGCTAATATTCAATCTGCCCGTATATGAGAAAAGTCTCATAAGAGCCTGGCGTCAATTTAATTCTGATCCGGTCAACTATAGGCCACGATCCAGCACAAACGCCTCACACGCACGATTTCGTGTACCGCTTACAGGATTTGTTGGCGTTCATCGAAGGGACACCGGCGATTATTTGAGACTATACGACTCGTAGATACGTGCTTGCGATTCCCTCGAGTCAGTGTCATGACACGTATCGGCACCAAGCTGATATGCTGTTAGGGAAAATGATATTCAACATACAACTTCGTGCCCGTGACGCTGAAAGAGACGATTCTCTGGCTTGTTGTGTTTTTGAAAAGATACTACCGCGGATTACTAGGTAGGAAAGCTAAGGGACTGCTTCTCTCATATTAAATAAATGGCTTAGGGGCATATTGTCTTCACGTGCGGCTTCACTAATCTTCGTGACTTGATAGCAGCTCACGCGATTGACGTCTCTATTAGACATCACCCTTGTAAGATCACAGGTGTTAGGACGCTAAACTGAAACTTCAATAAGCGCGGCTGGCACTAGAGTAGCCAAAGACAAATGCGGCCAATTGAGTCCGTGAAAGTTGAGCAAAACAGTCTGCGCGTGCTGTATCTGTATGTAAACCACACTGATGGTCTAAGGTCTTGGCACAGGCTTTGAATATGTCACAGAAAAAGTCGGTAATGGAGGGGAAACCTTCCCCTTCACTGGCTTGAAGTTTGGCCGCAGTAGAATAGGGATTCCCGGCTTGCAGTTCTTAGTGGTAGTTTCAGCCTGCACAGTCTCTTTCCAGAACGTAACATCCATTCGCGCAGCATTCGCGTTCGGTCCTGAGGCGGCATTCTGTCTTACTAATAAGGCAATGTTGTAGACGTCCCTCCTCCGGGCTCAGTCGATGATTGTGTCGTCGTGACGTTGGAAGTGCTTGTCTTCATGATGTTGAGTTGGCTCTTGATGTCAGTGAGGATTTGCGCTGGGTTAATGAGAATTTCCTGCGTGATTGTGCATTGGGCCATGAGTGGGGTTAGATCCTGCGGCAGGCGTGCTGTATTGACATCGGAGGCCTTCTGGCTGGCCTGAGGGCGGGGATCATTCTGATTCCCGGTGTTGAAAGGGGTGATGGGTTGTGGACCGATGTTTGGGGCTGACTGCACCACGTCCGGAGAGGCACCTTGGGCATTGATGGTGGTTCCGTGCGGGATCGAGACAAGGCGAACCAGCGTGTTTCCTAATTTTGGGTTTTTGGCGGTCTGAGGCACGTTCAGCTAAAAGCCAGTCTCAGTGTATATGCCTGTAGGATCACCATCGTTCTTGCCTGTGGCTGTGTTCGTCACATCATTGACGGTCTAGAGGTAGGAGACACCATTGAGACAGATATCATTCTGCGTATTAAAGCCAATATTGGGAGCTTCACCGAGAGGCGCAGAGAACGTAATCATTTATTAAGTTCAACTCGAGAACAGCTACACTGGGAGGTGTAGGAGGTGTAGAGATCACTGGGTTGGTGAAAGTCGTGGTTGTTAGCGCGACACTATTTCAGACATATGATTCGAAGGGAACCTTTACCGCAAACCCATTCTGCGTGGAGGCATTGAAGTAGGGGACTAGATTAAGCTCGAGGTGTACAATGAGAATGCTGAGAACTTTTATGTACTGCTACGTCGAAACTTGAACCTTAGAGATCATTTGACTTGGGATATGTGCACTCCTCGACACCCATTGGCTTGGAATTCTTAAGATGGAATGGTCGGATAGACAGCGTCTTCTTGCTCTACAGGAACTTGCAGATATCCAGTCCGAGCTGACCAGGTCGGGCCCGGGTGGCATATAATCAGCATGGCCCCTGCACTAAGGATGGTTAGTTCTTTCACTGACTCCCGACTGGCACACTAGTCACTAACACTCCATAGACACGCTCAATCAAAGAGAAGCTAAACATTTTTTTTAGAAGTCTTCCTCTCTGCTCGCAAACGGTAAATGCAGTGGTAGCAATAAGCGCAAGCGTTAGGATGAATCACAGCAAACAGAGGGCGTTGCAACGTTTTTCAACCAATCATGGCAGATTCTGATCTTTTCTTCTTTCCTCTCTAGGATCTCTATAGAATCGTCGCTAGCGGTAGACAATCGGCCGCTCAAATCGGGTCGACACACAATCGCCAACGGAGGCGATGCTGGTCTTCTGAAAGGCTAGAAGGAGCTTAGCATGCAATTGGGACGAACGTTGACCCAAAGTTTGGGGGCGCGGCCCGCTGCGAGAGCCTAAGAATTGGTGGAGTGGATCCGAAAATGCGCTCTCGCGCCCCGTACCAGTCAACGGGATTCGCACCTTGGCAACGAAAGAAGCCACACCACGGAAAAGACACGGGAAAGACACGGCTACCATCCCAGCCCCGCCTGGACAACAGCAAAGATCGCTCTCATCGTTGGCCGAGTAGCGAGGCAGACATTGTTAGCGCCACTACATATGCACAAGACCACCGAATCATAATTTGCGTGATGGACAGTGGTTGTGCACGATCACCTTGCGGAGCCAAAATATACGTTGACTCACACGCAATGGGCAGATGAGGCTGTCGGCTTATTCTGTGCGGAACAGTCTGCATGGACAGCGGAAATTTCCCGCAGGTACAATGCCGGCGAATGCGCGGAGCCTTGCCAAGGCCGATTGACATATTGTCGTAAAGTGTGTATAGAACAGACCACGATCGAATCCACACCATGTATTTTAAGACAAGGGAACGAGGTACTTAATTATGTAACCGTTGCTACGTGCATGTCAAGTAGGGCTGTCATTGACGTCGCATCGTCTTGCGTTCTCGTGCTGAGACGTTCACTGGGCGTTTATACATTGAGAGATCCCTGTAGCTTTCGCAGAGCCATCGGTGTTGAGACTTCTGCATCGGAATGGGAACGTCAAGGAAGCCAAAAGATATCTGTTCGGCCAATTGCGATCTCGCAAAGCTCGCGCCGCCTCTTGGCCGCCAACTGAAGGCCAAGTCACTGCCTTGATCACGCGACTGTCTCTGATCTTGCCAATTCTACTGTCCTAGGAGACATTGTCTCGTGAAACGCCATAAGAGAAAGGGTGCAGACGCCTGACTCTGCATCATCGAAGACCCCCCATCGGAGCCATAGGCTCGGCCGTCGCCATCTCCTGTACGCATGTTGGCGGTTTGCCTCGGAGCCATCTCTTTGCTCGCGGGCGTCTCGTGCCGTCACTCATCTTCATGCGTGAGAGCAGGGGGCGTTGAGTTCACATTCCTGTTCCCGGATCGAGTATACTTAGGTAGACTCTTAACCCAATGACGCACTGGCAACTTTTGGCATTGGCCAGGGTCTTTGGGAAAGGATCGGGCTCATTCAAGGAGCAAAAGTCGCCTGATCAGTCCGTAGGCCATGCGAACACATAGCTTCCATGTCGAGCCGAGAGCGAAGTGGGGAGGGCTTTATTGACCTGTCGCTGTCTTCCTAGGCAGTGAAGACGTTCAGTTTCGCGACTAGCTGTGATCCTTAATAGAAAACAGCACGTCACAAGCATGCGCCCAAACCCCGCGTTCGGATTTTCAGGCGGTCTAGTAGATGACAACAGTATCGGAGTAGTCTAACTAACCCCAGCGATTTGTGTCACTTTGAACCATTGCGGTTTCACCCTGCGCTAGATTGCTCAAGGCCGGCCAGACCAGATCCCATCCTAAGGCTTCCAACTCTTCACAACGCGGCCCGACCAACGCTTCAATGCCGAGCCTCTCAAACGTTTCGCAGAAATTTGCTAGGGATAAGGCAAAAGTTCTTTTTGGTCTCTTAGAAGAATGGACTCGTCACCTTGCAACGTTGATGTATTTGATCATTGTATAGTGTCGTGGTTGAAGGGGGCCATGTTAAGCCCCTGGACTCCGTACATGAGCCCTCAGCGCTCACGGGCTGGCATATGAAAATCGCGATCGTTAACTTAAGTGGCGCCAATATAGGTATGGCTGACCGGGCCAAGTCGCTGACCGCTGCACGCGAATGCAACCCCGCCTCGGCCGAACGCGTTGTATTGGGCCGGCGATGATTTTTCAGGTACTCGGCAGCGCGCCACGGCCCAGAACATGATGCATCATTGAGGTTTGTCGAATAGATTGTCGCAATTCGACACAAGTGAATCGTTGTAGCTGGTCATTGCCCGAGAGAATTCGGAAGCAGGTATACCCCGACTTTATACGGGACAATGACACGGTCATGAGGGTCTCCAAATTCAATCAAAGAAAGCATGCGCGACAGGATACTGTCGAGGCTGCTCTCGTGAAGCGACCACACGTTTCCATCCGTAGACCACGGACAGGCTCAGGCCATGCAGCTGAGCTCTGCCGTTGTAGCGGATGCGTGCTGCTGACCCGGGTCAGAGGTCGAAGAACGTTATTAGTTGAACTGCAATTCCGCCCAGAGAGTACTTGTCTGTGATTGGTGCGCTAGATATTGTCTGTTCGTATCAGCCGTATCATCAGTATGATGCCCCATAGAACGAAAGAAGCCCGGCCTCCTATTCGTGTATGTAGAAAGAAATGCTCAAACTATCCTCTTAAAGCGGTGGCCATGTACGCAGGATGGCCGTCGACTAAAGGGGTTACTGCCCAAGCTCGGCTTCTTAATCGGAACAAGGGGGCATCTCGTCGGTATACTGCAACGCTACTTGCTGTGTCGGGCCGTTCATCATGAACAGAGCCTTGAAATTAATAAAAAGCGCGATTCGCCGATCTGATCAGCGTACCTTTCATTGATAGCATGGAGGTTTATGCACCATCTGATCTCATCGATTGTTTAGCCAAGTGTTTCCTTATCCTCAGTGATATTAGTCGGCTTGGAACATGCCACAGAAGAGCTGAACATGTCTCATTCCGGTCTTGCAGGTGACCACAGCTTACTTCCCGCATCGCGAAATTTTTTATTGTGAGATATATATAGCTGCAAGGGGGACGACGAGAATGACAAACACCTTGAATTCAGCTCGCACACAAACTTCTTTGTCTTGGCTCACAGAATACACATCCTGCGGTGGCATAACCACTATCATCAACAACATTATGCGATTCGAAAACGTTCACCACTATGCGCAGCTCTTTGCAGCTATGCTTTTTGTAGCTGACTGTATGGGGCTGAATACTACAAGCTCCATGTCCCTTACGGCGACGCCAACTTTCAAGCCTCGCCCGAGTACCCAGGCGGACCTTCCGTTTGGCACACCGGTTGCGGGAGATTACGGTGGGCGGTTTCGACCTCAGGTTCATTTCTCAGCCCCCAAACAGTTCATGAGTGATCCAAACGGGCTCTTCCGCGATGAAAATAATACATGGCATTTGTATTATCAGTATAATCCGCGAGATCTCAAGTTTCGACGACCCCATTGGGGACATGCCACATCTCAAGATCTCTACCACTGGGAGAACCAGGCGGTGGCTTTATCTCCCCCAAATGATGATATTAGTCTCTTCTCTGGGAGTATCGTTGTGGACAAGAACAATACGTCTGGATTATTTCCGAATCAGACAAACGGTGTCGTGGCGATATACGTGGGTATCCTGTCTTTTCCTATGCCGCTGATTTTCGCTCTGTGCTGACTATGAGAAGACACTCTCCGAGACCCTGTCTGACGGTAGCGCTGGCCCCCAGACTCAGGCCCTTGCCTACTCTCGCGACGGAGGGTATACTTTTACTCCCTTTGAACATAATCCTGTGATAGACAGCGAGGCCAGACATTTCCGCGATCCGAAACTAATGCTCTTTCAAGATCGCTGGATTCTGCTTGTTGCCTACTCACAAGAATTCACCATGGGTATATTTTCTTCGCCAAATCTTATTAATTGGACTCATGAAAGCAACTTCTCACTACACGGTTTAATTGGGTTCCAGTGGGAATGCCCGAACCTGGTACATCTCCCGTACATTGATGACAAAGGGCAGAAACAGAACGAGAATGTGTGGACTTTGTTTATGAGCATTAATCCTGGGGCTCCGCTCGGTGGAAGCGTGGTGCAGTACTATCCAGGAACATTCAACGGCACACACTTCAAAGCCACCGACTCCGTTGCTCGTACCGTGGATTCAGCAAAGGACTACTTCGCGATGCAGTTCTTCAACGGACTTCCAAAAGACGAAGCTGTCTCCATGGCATGGGCATCTAACTGGCAGTATACCTTGGAAGCACCGACCGACCTGGAGAAATGGCGTGGCACGATGAGCCTTCCCCGTCGGCATTACATGACCAAAACGGAAGACGTTGGTTGGAAGCTTGTCAGCCGGCCGTACAATCTGCAGCATGTGATGGGAGAGACTATAGCATCCAAAAAGTCCGTCAGTAAAAAGACAATCGCCATCGACTTTTCCGAGGTCGACTCGAATGCGATTTACTGGGAGATCAATGCGACCGGAATTCCAGGAAAGGAAACGATTGGGGAACCTGTTTCCCTAAACTTCACCTTTATCAATCCTTCAACTCTTGAATACGTACGCGGAGGATACTACTTTGGCGCTCGCTATCTCATCGACTTCGGCGGCGACACACCACTGTTCCTTGATAGAGGGGGTGCAAGAGGTTTTGACAACGTTTTTTTCACCGATAAATTCTTCGTCAGTAGTGCACACTACCATAACACATGGTCCTTGAGTGGAGTCCTGGATCGATCAATCATGGAGGTCTTCCTTAATCACGGCCTGGACACTGCAACGACTCTGTATTTCACTTCGCAGCCGCTGACGGTCATGTTGCTGAGCGTTTCGGATCTGCCAGAAGGCATGCGAGTCAGTATTCATGTCAATGGTCTGAAAAGCGCCTGGAACGATATGAAGAGCAGCGACGGCCTTGTGCACGGCAATCAGACCGTTGAAGTCAGAGGGCACTAGGGCAGAAGCAAATAGCAGTTCGACCGAATTGCATGATACCTTTTTGACGAAAAGGTACACTTTCCCTTCTCGGATGAATGTTTCATGTTCAATTTACATGAGGAAGTAGTGTCCATTAGAATTGGCGACTATTCGAGCTGCACGTCGAACCAGCTGGGAATGGGCTGAAAGGTTATGGTCGCCAGTATTCACCTTGCATTGGATATGCGAATTACTAGACAAATACAAAAACCATTCATAAATGCGATAATCCAACGTATGCAGTAACGGATCATGTATGCAACGGCCAGTCATACAGTAAATGTGATGATCAGACATGGCCGCGATGGCCAGTGATGAGTGCGACAACGAATCATGACTGCAAGGGCCGGTCATAAATGCTGCAAGGACCAGTCACAAGTGCGACAATCAGTCACAGGCGCGACGACCAATTATGAACTCGACACAGAATACATTGTGGAATTCCGAACGCCTCCTGCATGAGGCCGCCTCCCGCATGGGTCGATACGAGATTGTATGTACTGAGTACCATTGTCAAGTAGTACGACCAGCTGACTGGTCGTTGGACGCAAGCAAGGGATGGGCTCCATCTCACAACCGCGTGTGCCGCAGCGTAAATCCCCCAATTGGAATGCACAGTTGGCAAATTTGAACATGTGACTGACAGTCTGACTAAGACGGACCTTTACAATCGTCCGGTCGTCAAGATACGCTTTCGTTGCTGTCACGATAGATAATGAATCGGAGCACCCAGCTCAAAAGCATCTGCTCTGGGCTCGTCATTTCTGCCGTATCTTTGAAGCATTCGCAACGTATCAAACACTAAGCACCATGGACATCTTTAGAACTACCCTATGCTGCTTCATGGGCGGCCCAGAGCCAATGACAGCCCAGTACTCGGATGTTGTCGACGAGAAGAAGCGACTTTCTCCAAGCCCTTCACAGTACTCTCCTATTAGCGAGCGAGCCTCTACTGTTGCCCGAGTTCTTCGACTCGCCGAAAAGAAGGGCGTTGATCTGACGAGGCAGTTGAATGATACTGTCGGCCCCGCTGGTTGGTCTGAGTGGCTTGCTCGGGATATTCTGACAATTCTGGAAGCGACCCTTCGAGAAGGCCGAGAGAAGATGGGTCCGGCCATGAGACAGGCATATGATAACGCACTCCGAGCTGCTGAAAGTGATTTTTGGGAACTAGTCCAGCAGGCCAAAGACCATCCATTGGAGACGGCTGCCGCTGTGTTGATCACCATCATAGCAATAGGGGTCTTGGTCGAGTTGGCTCCGTTCCTCCTGGAGTGGCTGGGATTTGCGCGCGCCGGACCTGTAGCGGGTGAGATCTTCTGCAAGCAGGAAACTGGGCATTTGGCTGACCTAGACTATGTGATGTAGACACGTTTGCCTCCTGGTGGCAGTCGACCTACAAAGGATTCGTTCCAGCAGGGTCAATGTTTTCTTATCTTCAGCGCCTTGGGATGGTGTGGACTTCTGCCTAGGCTGCTTGTGACGCACTCGTGGTCGGGCGCCCGAGTCTCCGAATATATTACTTTGCGATCGTCTCCTAGCTGCCCTGATCACTCATTGGATCATCTGCGGATGAACCGATGGAACAAATTGGACACAGGCTGAAAGAATGTAACATGGAGTTCTGAGATGAGGAGACTCGTGCAATGCGCGAACAGGTCCATGAACCTTTACAACAACGCACATACACAGTTATTAGGTACCTGACTTGAGGTGGACACGCAGACCTAGACCTAGAGCTTCACTGTTCTTAGGTTGTGAAGTTTCGCCTCATCAGGCTTGGGCTTCTGCTTGAGATAATGGTCGTCTTCTTTCGCCTAGAATAACAAAAGCGGTTTTACTCCATCTGTCTGACTGTCATGCCCTGCGACAAAGCTACTCTATGTACCCTCCCACGCAGGTTCCATGATTCTCGGCCCAGGAAGCAGAGGGCCGCAGTCAAAGCCCGGTCCGCAGCACCGGCGACTGCTTCCATCGCTAACGACTGCACGACAGAGAAGGAACATGTCAAACAGTACGCGAATAACTTGGGGCAGCAACTCTGCAACCCTAGTCTACGGGAATTTCGCCATGCCTTGGAAACATTTCAGCTTATGTGCTCTCGCCTCGCAGCGGACTCGCCAGTCAAAATACAACTCGCTTTGCAACGCCACTAAGCCGGCTCTAATACCTGCCATATACGTTGTTTGCGATGAGACAAACCACTGGCAGGCCTTTGCAGGCCTTTGACAAGCACCATGAGATACACGTGTTCTCCATGTCTTGATCAAAGAGCCCCTGGGATTCGATACACTGTCTCTTGTGCAGCACATGACAAAACATGACGAACCTAGCAGCGAACCCGCCAAGCGAGCAGAAGGGCTGCGTTGCCCCTGCTGGCGTGCCTTCCGTATCAATAGGAAGTACGCGCGATCGTAGATAACACAAAGATTGCGAGCCCAGCGACGTGCCCAAATAGTCGAGAGGCTTTGTAGCAACTCATTGATCTGCTGTGCAATAACGTTTCGCGAAAAATTGTCTCGTATTTCAACCTTGAGA
Source organism: Aschersonia sp. MBC 508 (assembly GCA_030780645.1). Lineage (NCBI taxonomy): Eukaryota > Fungi > Ascomycota > Sordariomycetes > Hypocreales > Clavicipitaceae > Aschersonia > Aschersonia sp. MBC 508. Next base: position 29,353 of record JAPFUF010000233.1, on the reverse strand, counting down.
GATGTATGTACTTGCGCCCTATTGCTGCACTTTCCTTCTCGGCGGACATCTGGACCTTGGGTGTCTTGGTAGGCGACCTTTGTGGGCATGTCGATTACATGGGAAATCACGGATGGCCTCGAGAGCATGTGGTGTCCAAATGAACTCCGGGGGAATTAGACTTGATGCCATTGTATCGGCTCGTCGGCGTAGTCAATCATTTCATCCGCAATGAAGTACAGCAATCGCTTCAGCAGCGTGCGAGATACATGCTAGTGAAAGAACAAAGGACAGTGCTTCGCAGTCGCAAATGCCAGACGTTTCAGCTTTCGGATGCTGGGGCTGGAAGTACAGGAATGCGTTACGATTGAGCTGTGTCACGTCAGAATACACCCTACGCCAAAAGGGATTCCCCCCCTGGAGGGTGGTTAGTTGACGGATAAATATGCTGCGACAAGCTGCTCTTATTGGAGTCAGAGTGGGTTCGGAATTGGGCGAGACCCAGCTATATTAGCCAGAGGCGCGGGAACGGGTATTAACTCGACGTGCCGCCGCTAGCGTGCAGGCCAACAAGTAGAGCGTCGGTATCACTTGAAAAGGCTGGAGACTACTCCGTACATTCCACGCCAAAGTAAACACGCCCCAGCAAATCGACAAATCTGCCATACCTACCGGCCTTTTGGACTGCAGCCCGACGTACCCTGAGGAAAAGACAGAAATCCCATTGTCAATCATACGCGAGCGTTTTTCTCAGAGCGAATCGCCCATCCATCAGGACTCTGAGCGCACCAACTTCAATGAACCAGCTGGCTGGGTCACAACCAACGAACGAAGGGACCCCCTTCTAAATCTTGCGGGCCGCCGTTTTTTCGCGTTCATCGCATTACAGAGGAACGAGGGTTCTTGCTCGCAGGAGTCCAGCCGACTCCAGCCAGCACGCTGGCCACGCCAGCATGCGCAGCAGCAGACACAGCGGCGCCGCGAGAAGGCGACATGGCTACGAACGCGAGGCATCTCAAGGACGAGGGCACGAGCCTGCAGGTGGTCTCTGCCGGCGCCGTGGCTGGCCTTGTGTCTAGGTTCGTCGCACCAACTGGGCAGCAGCCAAGAAATGGAGGCATTATTTTTTTATTCTTTTTTTTTTTGTTGACAGAAATGAACAGATTCGTCGTAGCGCCATTCGACGTCGTCAAGATTCGGCTGCAACTTCAACCCTATGCGATTTCGCGCTCCGCGACCTCGCTGCCCTCGACTCCCATATACAACGGTACTTTGGCCACGATTCGACATATCCTACAGCATGAGGGTCTCACGGGCTTATGGAAGGGCAATGTACCCGCAGAGCTTCTGTATGTCTGCTACTCCTCAATCCAGTTCACGACGTATCGCAGCACGACGCTGTTCCTGCAAACGGCCTTTCCCTGGAAACTGCCGGACGCGGCCGAGAGTTTCATCGCGGGCGCGTCCGCCGGGGCGCTGGCTACGACTGCTACATATCCACTGGATCTGCTCCGCACGCGCTTCGCAGCCCAGGGACATCAGAGGATATACGCCTCTTTGCGGGGTGCAGTAAGAGACATCGGACGGGACGAAGGATACGCTGGATTTTTCCGTGGCATCGGGCCTAGTTTGGCACAGATTGTGCCATTCATGGGCATCTTCTTTGTAACCTACGAGGGCCTGAGGACCAGACTCGCCGGGCTGGATATGCCCTGGGGCGGTGGTGATGCGACTGCTGGCGTGGCTGGTAGTATCCTGGCGAAGACGGCGGTATTTCCAATGGACCTGGTCCGCAAGCGCATCCAGGTACAGGGACCCACGAGGAACCGCTACGTGTACCGAGATATTCCAGAATACTCGGGATCCCTGAGGGCAGTCCTGTCAATCATTCGCACGGAGGGCTTCCGTGGCTTATACAAAGGTCTGCCAATCAGCTTGGTCAAGTCGGCACCGGCAGGGGCCATCACAGTATGGACGTATGAGCAGAGTCTGAGGCAGATTATGAACATGAGCGCAAGTCGAGAATCTCGACTGTGATGAGGGCTCTACATTTGGATTGATATTCGTCTGTCAAGAAAGTGTCCAAATGAACCGGGACGGATAGACAGCAAAGGTTTAGCAGATTGGACTTTTTTCCTGACGACATGCATGACATGGTCAAGAATTACATTTCCGTCAGGGAATGACTCTACATCTCTCATCCTATCAAACTGTATTCATCGGGTTTCCCTCGCCGAGCGACGCGACCCTCTCGTCCGCCCTGGAGATGCATTCCTCGATGACTTGCCAAAACTTGACGACATCCAGGCTTCGTGGTATTCTGACGCCTTTTGACCCAGGGGTAAGTGCCTTTGCAACTGTCCTGCCAGTTTGGGTACGACCATCCTGGGCCTCTTCAAAAGTGCCTTCGGTAATTACAGTTACTTGAAAGCGCTCCTCATATTTTGGCGCTGCGCTTCTTTTCTCGTCCCATTCGAAGAAAGGTATTTGGTCAGCTGTTCCTATCAAGACTGCTGCGACGGCAATGGGATCATGCAGTGGTGGACCCGGGGTGATGCCAAAAACGTTTCTGAGGACAAGTTAGTCTACATTGCAGGGATCTCGAGCGCGGTGAAAGCGTTGAAATGACTCACGCATAGGTCCCAGCAAAGAAATAAAGCAGCTCTACCAGCATCCTCCTCAATATCGTCTTACCGCTTCCTTCTTGATTGCCATTTGTCCCATGCAGCAAGAGCTGACGCACTTGGGCCGTCGCCAAGACCTGATGGCTGAGATCAAGTGGCACTATCGTCGTTTTTTGAGCCACTTCCTCATTATGGAATATCTCAGCAGCAGCTTCTGGGTCAATGAGAATGTTAAACTCTGCCCAGGGTGAGATGTTCCCGACGCGCTCCTTGTTGTCGACCATGCCCATGACTGCATCGGAAAAGTTGGCGCCAATGGAGCCGCCCATGAGACTGATGCCTCCGATATGCGCAACAATGTCCGGGTATTTCCGTAGCAGGCTCCCCACGTTGGTCAAGGCGGCTGTGGCGACGATCCAAGCTGTCCCAGGCGGCTGCGCCCTGATGCTCTGTGCCATGGCTTCGACAGCAGATTCAGGTCGCGGCTTGCACTGCGGCTCTGGGAGAAGGTCGGTCCCATCGAGCCCAGACTCGCCATGAACGTCAGGCGCATGAAAAGCAGGCCGCTGCAGTGCTTGAGCAGCGCCGCGATAGAGGGGCACCTCGTTGTGCTTTCCAATGGCTGTGAGGATGGAGGCGGCATTACTTGTTGTTCGACTATTCCCACTACCGTCAGTCCCGGTCGTCACCTTTCGAATCCTGCTGTAGCTTACCCTACCGGAGCGTTGCCAAAGACTGTCGATACACCAAGAAGCTTGATTCTGGGATGATAGGCAGCTAAAAGGATAGCGAAAGCGTCCTGCGTTTTACGGTCAGTGATTCTCTTCTCAAAAGTATTATATCTGCTCGAAGTAAAAGGAGAAAAAGGAAGGAAAAGAAAAGTCTAAATGCAATAATTTCACACTGTAGGTATTGAGCATCACGCGAACCATGAGTCCCGGCCGTTGGCAAGACGCGCATGTGTAAACGGGAGACTCAGAACAAGAATGCATCTCGTCTCCGCTGGGGGTGGGATCGGGGCATGTGCCTACATCATGACCTGGGTCGCAATCTAGCCAGATTGGTATCTGGGTTGCGCTCTCGTTCTCTTCATCCATATCAAGGACGTCGCCGTCTAAGTGAGCCGAAAGGCGCAGCAGCTACAGGTACCAGACGACGGCAGCAACCAAAAATTCCGGCGATATTTGTCGTTCTCCTCGGTTTCTTCCCTTTACACGAACAAGGGCTACGGTGGTCGTTATCCTGCGCCCGGCAGGTATTAAATAGGGAAAAAAAATTGCGACACAACCAAGAATGGCGATCAGTTATGACAAGTGAATGGGAACGAGTGACGGATTCAAGGTGAGCGCGATGAAGCAGAGTTCGTCCATTGTCGAGCGTCGCATTCCCGGCTCGCCGGACGCCCCTGCGCCTCGATTCCCCTAACCGGCCAAACCAACGGGCCCCATCGACCGACGTGGTGGGGGAGACCCGCTATTCTGTAACTTGGCCGGTCTTATCACGAAGCGCGATACGCTCATTTCCGGACTGGTGGGAACTCGTGCGCTTTTCGTTGGACGCTGACGCGCAACGGATCATGCTGATGCTTTATGCCTCTTGTTCACCGCCGGCAAGCTCTGGTAGTTTTGATGTGACGCGCACTGAGCCTTCTTGGCGCAGTAAGCAAGTAGTCGCGTCCGAGATTGCTTTGTTCCTGCCACCCAGACACCTGCAGGATTCAGACATTTGACCCCGTGAACAAAGGCGCGCTGTCCTCATCTGTGATCATGACTTCTTGCGCTGTTCCATGACCCGCAACACATCCGCCGCACTGTTTACATCGCCCTTGCGCTTCTTGGGCCCTCTCTTTCTTTGCGGTCTTCGACTCGAGCCACCTTCATCAGCGTTGTCCCTGCCCCACGACGAAAGCTTCTGGTCCTCAAGGTCTTCCTCGTCCTCGAACCGGCTTGTTCCGAATCCCATGTCCAGATCATCATCGTCTCTGGCTGCCATTTGCAAGAGCTTCTTTCTCTTTTCTTCCGCCTCTGCAGCAGCCTTTCTGGACTCCTCGTCTTCTTCCGTCTCGATGCGCCTCAGCGTGGCTGCCTTCTTGATCGCGGCCATAATGGCAGCATCTGACATGGACGGTCCGCTCCTGGGTGCTTCTTCCGAGAGAAGTTTAGTCGCAGAGTTCTTAAAGTAGTTGCCTGGGCCGATCGCTGGTTTGACCAGAGGAGGCGTTTCCGCGCTTTCATCATATTTGGACTTCGGTATATCCTCATTCAGTTGGGACAGGTCTTTAAAGCCGTCGTCAGAATTAGAATCAGAATCGTCCATTCCAGCCAGAGGATCATAATCATCGCCAACGTCGTCGAATATATCGACCGGCACATCAGCCTCTGGTGTCGGTTCCCTTTTCTTTTTGTACTCGTCTGGAATTTCCATGCCAAGTGGTTTGGCATTTTTGTCGAGCATATGTAATTCACTCTTGGGTTCCTCTTGCGATTCCTCTCCAGGTTTGAGCTTCCTGACCTTGCGCTTTTCGTGACCGTCAGCGTCCACGATGATGAGCACCTCCCGGCCCTTTCTGTCTCTCTCAACACGTGTGCCGAGTTTCTGTGTTGTGCCAATCTTACGGAACCTATCCCCCAAGCTGGGCTCTGCTTGTGCTTTCGCTGTCGCCCTAGCTGCCTTGAGATCAGCAAGGATCTGGTCTCTCGTTCTCTTTTTCCCCGTTTGAACGGTAGATAATTGACCTTTCTTCTTCTCTTCCCTGGCTCTCTCGATTGCGTGCACCTCTTGAGACTCGAGCGCTTCCAGAGCCTCGTCCACGTTTTCATCAACTTCGTCCGGCGTTGCTTCGTCCCTTGTTTCTGCTTTATCTTTGTCGTAGACGTTCTCGCCCCTTCTTATCCTCCCGAGGAGCTTGAAATCAAGGCCTTTGACCAAGTGCGTGCTCTCCAAATCACCGCCCGCAATCTCGAATCGAAGCTTCTCGTATGTTTGCACATCGATCTTCTCTGCCTTGTAAGACTCCTCGAGCGCTCTCAACCTCGTTTCTCGATCGTCTTCGAGCTGCTCTTGCCGGGTTTGCGCTCGGTCAACATAGCCTTCGGTCAGTCTGACGCCTCTGGGCGCAGAGGTCTTCACCCTCTTCTGCGAGAGTCCTGCTTCGTCACGCTCAGTGTGTTGTGGAGCAGAGACGATTCGAGCAGAGACAACAGATCTCGGAGCCAGAGGTATACTAGCTCGCTTCCTGGACCCAAGCGAACCGCCGTCAGCACGCTTATTGTTGGAGGGTGAAGTGCCGTTCCTTGGTTTCGACGATTGTTGCTGGTTTGCAAGCATCAACTTGCGAAATTGTTCGTTGTTCATGACTATGTTGGTCACATGCGGTCCCTGCGCACGGAGCATGTGGGAGATCGGCCAGATTTTCCAAGATTTCTTAGACGCGGCACAATTCTTGACGATCGATGAAGCTGTGAAGCCGTCGAGCGACGAGTTGCTGGCTCTCGTTTGCTACTGAAGGCGGGGCGCGGAGCGTCGACACCGCTTTGAGACCCCGTCTAGTGTTTAGCTCTAGCGGTGCTTGAAGTCACGAGATGACGTGAACAGCGCGCGTTTCGCCGCGCTCCACTTAACGCGGTCCCTCTCTTTATCTTCAGATTACCGGTTACCCAGCCGTTGACCAAAACGCCCGGGGCGCAAGCGAGGTCCAATATTTTGTGAATAAAAGGCCGCTACAAGGAACAAAAGAAGACAACCAAGTGTCCTATTTCTCGTCGCGGGCGGCAACGTGCAAGCGCCTTCTGCCTGATACGCATGATCTCGTCGACCTGGGCCTCATGAGGCCGTTATTCGCCTTACTCGACCCACTGATGCTCGTCTTCTCTCAGTACACTCACTCATAATGGGTAGCGTTCTTGATAAGAACTCATCTCAAGTGAGAAAGCGCATCGAGCGTCACAAGTTTGATGACGAAGACGGGGAAGAATATGAGGGTAGCAAATTTGGCGGCTTCAACGAGTATTTCCGCCGCAAGAAGATCAAGCTGCAGAACCTTGACGCCGACACGCGCGCTTCATCGAGCAAACCTCAAATCTTTAAGGGCATAGTCGCACACGTCACCGGCTATACACAGCCTCCGCTTCATATGTGAGTTTTTGTCCTTCATAAAAGACATCGAAATGTGGCTTACGACAGTCAGACTTCACCGTGACATTGTGCAGCATGGCGGTGGATTCATTCAATATCTGGATTCGAAGACCATGGCAACCCATATCATCGCATCAACCCTTCCGCCAAAGAAGTCTGTCGACTTCAGTCGGTATCGCATCGTCAAGCCAGCTTGGATTGTGGAATCAATTGCAGCTGGGAAAATACTCCCCTGGGGCGACTATCGAGTGCTGGACGAAGGACCCAGGCAAAAGGTCTTGCGGCTGGGCGGGGAGGCAGGCATCTCACAAGCGAGCCCAGAGCCAAAACGCGGTTATAAGGAGCAGACTGATAAGAGCTTCTACATGAGCCAATTCAAATCGACTGGCCCAAATCCCAGTCAAGCATGGGAGCGGAACGCAGAGAAGGTACAAACGCCCAGTAAGTCTTTGGTTTCGATCGTCGACGACGTGTCCACAACGGGCAAGACGTTCGAAGAAATTGGTCCAAACATTACCGTCAGGGGTGAAGATCAACAGGCTTGGCCTCCGTTCGCGGCCATCGACGACACGGCTCCAGAATCCGACAAGCTGAAGACTATGACCTCGGAGGAACACAATGCTTGGCTCTTGTCAGATCCCCGCCTGCGAAAGTCATCAACAGCCAATCCGGAGTTTCTGAAACAATACTACTCCGAGAGTCGGTTGCACCATCTGTCAGCTTGGAAAGCCAGCCTCAAATCCTCGATGCAGCGTCTAGCTGCAGAAAGGGGCTTGTCGAAGAATGGACCTAAGAACAAGCCCGGCGCTAGACGTTATGTCATGCACGTCGACTTTGATAGCTTTTTTTGCGCTGTATCGCTCAAGAAACATCCCGAATGGGTCGAAAAGCCTGTCGTCGTGGCCCACGGCAACGGCTCTGGTTCTGAAATCGCAAGCTGCAACTATCCTGCTCGCAAGTTTGGGGTCAAGAACGGCATGTGGATGAAACGCGCCATGGAACTGTGCGCAGATCTGAAAGTTTTGCCCTATGACTTCCCAGCATATGAAGAGGCCAGTCGATTGTTCTACGATTCACTTCTGTCAATCGGTGGGGTGGTTCAGAGCGTCAGCATCGACGAAGCATTGATCGACGTAACATCCACGGTCCTTACTTCATCCGGCTCACAAGGCGTGGGGATCGAAGAGGGAAGCATATGGCGAGAACAGCAAAAGGCTGATGGCATTGCCGCAAGTCTTCGGGATAATATTCGAGCCAAGACTGGCTGCGATGTTTCCGTGGGAATCGGAGGAAACATTCTACAGGCCAAAGTGGCACTTCGCAGAGCGAAACCTGCTGGACAATATCAGCTCAAACCAGAGGATGTACTCGGCGTTTTGGACGATTTGACGGTGGAGCAATTGCCTGGCGTATCATACAGCATCGGCGGGAAGTTGGAGGAAATCGGGGTCAAATTTGTCAAGGACATTCGTGAGATACCTCGTGAGCGACTGGCGACAGCTCTGGGTCCGAAAACCAGCGAAAAACTGGCCGATTATGCGCGAGGTATTGACCGCACTGAAGTAGGCGAGCAGCCTCCAAGGAAATCCGTCTCTGCGGAGGTAAACTGGGGGATTCGATTCATCAGCCAGCCAGAGGCAGAGGAGTTTGTCCTAAACTTATGCAAAGAACTTGAAAAACGACTTGTCAATGAACAAGTAAAGGGCAAGCACCTGACCATGAAAATAATGCGGCGATCCTTGGACGCGCCGCTCGATCCTGCGAAACATCTTGGACACGGCAAATGTGACACCTTCAACAAGAGCATCGCTTTCGGAATAGCTACTCATAATGCCCACGCAATCGGAAAAGAAGCCGTGGCCATCCTGCGATATCACAAATTCAGTCCAGGCGATCTTCGTGGATTGGGTGTACAGATGACGAAATTAGAACCGATCAAAGCCTCAGTCCCAGGACAGGCTGACGGCAGTCAACAGACGTTGAGTTTTGGCGCGTTTACAGGACATGGTTCGGCGAAAAAGCCACCACAGCTAGAGGCTATTGATGAGGTCCGCAGTCCGGGTCTGCGAGGAAAATCAGCAGACCGTGGAGGAATTGACTCGGATCCTATTGCAGACGATCCTCTCACACCCCGCAAACCAAAGATGCACCCTGCTATGGCGCTATCTAGGGTTTCCGAGGACGATGTTCAGGCCAAAACACCGCTCAACGTTTCTGGAACCCAATTCATAATGCCCAGCAATCCGGATCCAGCCGTGATGGCTGCTCTGCCCTCCGATATTAGGAGCAAGTTAATGAATCAACGACCTCGAGCCAGTCCCTCCCGTTCCGCCGCCAGTCGGGACAGCCCAGCTCCGGCGGATATTTTGCCATCTCAAATTGACGCTGAGGTTTTCAACGCGCTGCCTGATGATATGAAGGCGGAGGTGCTTGCTTCCTACGGACGCGGCCCGGAGCAGCCTCAATCACCCAGAAAAGGGGCCCAGTCACCCAGAAGAGACCACATTGGTCCCCGGGCCAAACAGACTACGCCGACGAAGCGAAGCAGTGCGCGAAGTATTTTCGGAAAGGCACAGCGTCAATGGGACGCACAGAGTGGCGTTGTACAGACCAAGTTCAAACAAGGTCGAGATGAGAGCCCTGCTGCTGTCGACGACATAGAGGATCTGGATCCCGAATTCTTGGCCGAGTTGCCAGAGGATGTCCGCAGGGAAGTGATATCCGACCATCGACGTCGAAGAATGGCAGTGCGGTCTGGTCTTGACGCCCCGAGCCGCAAACATCAGACACCAGATCCCGATGCCGCGCTAGCCGGGGTCCAGAAGAAAATCCATTTCCCAGCCCCTCCGCCCAAAATCACATTCCCTGGGTCGCGGGTCACGTCGACGCAAGACATCAAGACGATGATAGACAGCTGGCACGTGGAAACCCGAGACGAGGGACCTCATGATGCCGACGTTGCCGTATTGGGGAAATATCTGGCCAAGGTGATTAAAGAGGAGAGAGACATGGAGAAAGCAGTTGCTCTCATCAGGTGGTTGCATATTCTCATCGAACAGGATGGGCAGCCAGGACGTGGTCAAGCGTCCTGGCGACTCGCCGTGGAGTCTGTCAAAGCCGCGGCTCAGGCGGCCGTCAAGGAAAGGGGTCTTGGACATATGGCGATCTGACGTCTCACGAATGTTTTGCTTCGATACCCAAGGAACTGTTTTGTATAATCGCAATTCAGAGATCGATCTTTCATTAACCAATATTGCTGTTCCCATACACTGCGTGATGTCTAGCGCTATCCGTGTTCTTCGATGCATCAAAAATCACAATGCCAGAAGGAGAGTTATGACGGCGATCAAAAGGATCGTCCAGGAAACTGCCTCCGAGCTGGCCGCCCTCGAAAGCTTATACACGCTCAACTTCAATGCGCCCCCACAGGCCATCGTCGTGTTGCCCTCACAAGGGAAATTGCACTGTCCTTCATCCAGCTTTGTCGAGATGCCAGAAATGCTCTGCGCGCACCAGCACTCCCTGATCCCATCATCAGCAAATACCGCTCCTCATTCGCCCTTTCCGGGTTTCCCGTCTTAGTATTGCACGAACCGTGACCATTCCAGCCCTGCATATCGATATGTACCATTTGTCGTGGCGCAAAAATCCAGGCACAGCGGTACCGTCATCTCTCCCTTGCGTACTTCGTTGACTCCTCCAGACAGGGCACGGCTGTTGGATGAACCTTCAATGTCGGTCGTCTCATTATAGCACCCAAAGTAGGTGTATTGCTTGGATTGAGTGTATACCGATACAGTGGCGTTTTGAGCCCCCGCCGAAGCTGCAAAGAGCAGCATGACGAGAAGCATGGTGTACAAAATGTAGCTGTTGTGGTTTCGTGTACTGTCGTGGCATGGTCAGAGCGACTGAGCTGAGGTTCTGAGGCTGAAAAGGCGTGAGCCGGATGGGGCTTAGCGGCTTCCTCGGCTGAGGTGAGATGAGCTCTCAGTCAGGATGATTTGGCCCTTTTTTTTTCGGGCAGGATGTAGTTTCTTTGCAAGAACATTGATCCGGAGAAACTGGACTTCTCCTATGTTAAATCAACTTTTTAATAATTCGAGTTGCGGTGGTTGAGACTTGGGGTGGGCGGTAAGAAGCACACAAACGACAACGAAGAAGCACCTGGGACACACCAATTGCAACAAAACAACAGTTTGTGTCCCACAGGCTGTGCGTACGCATCGAGATGAAATTCAGACAAAATGACAGGGGGGAAGTGACATCCAGTCATGTGGTGCCGTGACACATGTGCTTGATTCTCAAGGGGGAAGAAAGCAGCCTCAGTGTTCAAAAGATCACAGCATTTGGCACTGTAGGATTGTTTCTCAGAGAGCCATACTGGGAAAATCAGACTTGAGAAAGCCACAGTCAATATGCTCCCTCTTGAGATATGAATCGATGAAAGCGACTGCCTGTACGATCACTGTAGCACTGAATGGCGACGATCGCATCCACCGAAAAGACACCATGAGTTGAACTTGGATCACGGCACCATATCGATGCCGACTTCGAGGACTTGACCTATTGAACGATCTTGAAGCGTTTCTCAGCTGATGGGACAAACACAGATGGTCTCGACAATGCCGATTGCATGATCGGTATCCACAGTATCGTCGACGCCTGCGACCTACATCATGCAGCGAGCGTGAACACAAGTGCTGGATTGGGCTTTATTAGAGATGAGAAGAGAGTACAGATCCTATGAATCAGGTGAAAGAAAGTACGAGCATGCTCATCGCTCGACGAGCCATATTATCAAGTCAAAATGTGCGAAAAGGACTGAGGGGAAAGGAGGAGCGTCTCTAATACCCAGGTCGTTGCGTCGCAATGGCATCCTGGTCAGAGTTCACAGTGGAAGATTATGCGCCTGACAGTTTCTTTACGGCACCTCATTTGCTTGCAGCTATACCGGCGAGCATCTCGTCGGTCACAACACCAGCGGACCGCCTGCAGTGGGTCGCTAAGGCGGAAGGCACACAATTCTTGAGCTGCAGAGTCGTATTTAGATTGGCGGCAGTCGATGCTCGAACGTTGGGTTTGAGAATAGGCGGCGGCTGTCTGTTCCTGTGGCCCCAATATGTTGGCAGAAGCTCTGCTTCTTTTCTGACGCTAGCAGATGATACGGTGAGGTTCTCTCTCAGGAAGGTGCGTTCTCCGCCGAATCATCCTAAAGCATTGTATTAATGGACATGCAGAGGGAAGGCGTAGCCAAGCCACATTCACTCAATTGAATGACTTCCGGCGGCAGCAGCAGCAGGACTGGTCACCCAATCGGCCCTGCTCATAGGAGACTGCCTCGCTGTAGACATCAGAAGTTTCGAAACCTGGTCGGGATCAGCGGCTCTTTAGCGCATAGTCATATCGTCAATTAAGCTAGCGGCCGAAATTCGCGCGGCGCTGCGGCTGAGATGATCTGATAAGATTGGAGGCCACCCTCACATCCTAGCGTATGCTAGACTCCATCATTTCTCCAATTTTTCCCAAGCCATCGGGAAAGACGGCGGAAGATCAGCTGAGTTATCAATCGTGGACATGGACCTGCTTGTCCTGAAACAGCCTGCCCGCCATTGCTGTCGAGTGGGCTCCTCGTGTACCAAAGCAAGCCGAGGGTTTTCTCGCTGGAAATGGCGAGAACTGATCTTATCTGATCATCTATCAATCGATGGAAGCCCATGGCATTCCCAGCTGCATGAACGCAAGGGCGTCCGTCAGCTTGAGGAATTCTACGTCCCTCTCAAGTGTCCAAGTCGCCTGTCACAGCAAGAATAAAGCAAAAGCTACCAATGTGTGAGGCCGGAAGCGACAGCGGGGTTGGTGGGCGATTCTGATTTCAGACCAAATCAATGGTGAATGGGTCTTTCCTCAAAATTTTCGCGTTGATCGTGTCTATGAAAGAGTTCGACTCCGCCGACAGGCCTACCCCAGCAAGAGTACCCTCTGTACAGAAGATTGTCATTGGCCGTATTGTTTTCGCCTGAATCAGCACATCTACGGAGTGAGCTGCAAGACATGCAATCGAAGAGTTTTTCCTGATTGCGCGCTATTGCGTGTGGGTCGAACGTTGCGCATTAGTCGCCCACGCAGGGGCAGATTGTATCGTTGCTTTCGTAAAAACAAGGGTCTCGGGCCGTTTCACACCTTGTCCTGTGTACCCTCGGTGCGAAGAGCCGGTGTTGGAAAATCCTGAACTCTTCGCTGCACGTCCGCTGTTATAAATCTGACGGGGCTGAGACGCGTCTGGTCGCCCCATGGCTGTATAGGAGACTCAAGAGCAGCAACGCGGTCTGGCAGGATGTGCTTCCAGGTCGCGAAGCTTATGTTTCCGCTGGGTCCTACCTTGAAGGCTTGCCCTCTGGTCTGTCGTGTCGACCGGGTACGAGTGTCACTCCTCTTTTGCGTCCAAGTCACAGGCAGTAAACCTGGCACCCTTCCATCCCGCTGTCTCGTGCGGCGACTTGGTCAATGAGATACTTTGTCAGTTCGCTAGATGCAGTCAGGAGGACCAGTGACGGGCCTCACGGTCTCGACCTTTCAAAGCTGTCTGCCTGGATCGTGGCCTCCATCACTAATTCAGGAGCTATTTTCCAATCACGCGATCGGGCCAGATCGTGCAAGTGTTCCAGAACCTGCGTGGACTGGGCTTTCAAGCCTCATTGTTCATTGGCCGTTCCTCGCCGTGTGTCGTGCTGCGGACATCAAGCACTCCGAGCCCCAAAACGGTAGATCGTGGCTTAAGCAGATACATTGCGCGTTCAATACACTAGGCTGATTATGTGGCCGATGGTCGCGTGGAACGGACCGGCGTCAATTGCCAGAGCGAGGCTAGAAAGACCAGAGTTGATGAGTTATCTCGCCATGTACAGCCAACTCTTAGCCGATGCATCTGTCCTCGCTGGTGACCTTAGCAACGACTGTCCGGAGATTTGACACCATAATATTGAGGTAGAAGCGTAAGAGGTCGTTAAGTGAGACGCTCCCCTGGAGCAATCGTTGAGAAGCTGGGAAGCACAGAGGCGATTGAAAGCAAAGAACCCTCTCTGGACTTACACCTAAACATCCTGCCTGGAGATATGGAATACTCGAGCGCTCGTCCGGATTGCCGAAGTTGTTTCGAAGAGGAACGCATTTTGTGGTGCACAATTTTGTGGTGCAATCAAGATAGCGAGTCTAGCACTGCAGGAACTGAATCGTGCCTGCAGCGTTGCAAAGCCTCGTCTTGCAGTTAATGTCAAAGTTGCCTTCGGAAGTGGCCCACCGGACGGGGGACGAGAGGGGTATAATAACAGTTGAAAAAACTTTGCACGTTCATGCTCGGAGTCTTTGGGGGGTGAACCCTGAGAGAAGGCATGACCGTAATAAAAGAGATCGTCAAGTCTCTCAAGTAGGGTTTCGCTTCCAATCGACTCTTATATAATTTGAGTCAAAACACAAGTACTCAAAACCCAACCTGACAAGTTCCTCTTTTGCCTCACTTGACTAGTAGTTATTCCCGCGTTGCTGCTTTTCCGCGTGAAAATGGGCCAAGTTGTTTTGCCATCGCTTATTTCCGACATCCGTCGCGCCTACGACGCCTTCTTCTCCTCGTTCGAGCAAGATGTCATGGGACGGATCATGCTCGGGATTTTATTCCCGGGCGCTTCGATCAACGATGAAGAGTTCCGCAAAGCTCACGCCGCTGGCACGTTAGAATACTGGCACACTACGAACCACCAGTACACGACAAAATGTGTTGACACTCAGACTGGCGAAATCATCGGCGTGGGCCTGCACGACGTCTTTCTGCGGGAAAGATCTATGGAGGAACGCCAAAACTATGGCGCCTCTTGGTTGGAAGGCGAGCATCGAGAGCGAGCGGAGAAAATCATCAACCCGTTGTGGGAGATGAGAGAGAGCCTTTTTGGCGGGCGGCCATACATATGTGAGTGGCAAACAAAGTCAGTCAGGAAGAAGAAGAAAGGTGACGAAAGATTGACAAAAGTGGTTATTAGACTGCCACCTTATTGCGGTGGACCCGAAGCATCAGGGCCGCAAAGCAGGGCAACAATTGGTCGGGTGGGGTACTCAGCTCAGCGATTCTACGGCACTTCCCATTTATGTCGAATCGTCACCTTCGACAGTCAATTTCTACAAGAAGCTGGGCTTCGAGCTCTTGCCAGAGACAGTTGTGCACAAAGCCGAAGTACTTGGCATCGAGGACGACGTCAGTGTGCCGTTGATGGTGAAGATGCCTTCAGCGGCTCGTGGCTTGACTTTCGAGGAATGGCGACGAACAGGGTATCCCGATTTCTAGATCAAATACATGTGCTGCGGCACCATCAACGCGACGCGGGCAAGATGAGCGTGGTTCTGGTGCAATGGCGTTTCGGCTTCGTTATGTGACCCTCCTTATAATTATCTCAAGTGACTTCTTCTACCTCTACTGCGGAATTCGTACTCGTGTTCTTCTTTGAGAGATGGAACGGAGCGGCTAGAAACACGTCAAGTCTCTCTAGCATGCTCAACATCCGTTTCGATTAGGTGCACTCTGCGACGCAGCATGGTAAGTCGCGCAGGCGCTGGCGCACGTCCCAGATTAAATGAGGGTGATGCACCCTGCTTTCCTTTGCGCGTGTTCTTTGGCCAGCTACACCTGGTGTGGCGCAGATTATTGATCCTTCTGTATCTTTACTCGCTGATAATTAACCCTAAGCCCAGCATTTCGTGGCTCAGCTGCAACGAGCCTGGCCGCATTCTCAGTTGTCGTGCTGGAGAATCTTGCCCCAGGTGAAAGTGTGTTTTCCACTCGGTGCAGTACACTGCCAAGTAGTAAGTGCTTCTTTGTCAGCAGACAAGGCCAACCAGACTGGTCTGGAATGGTTGCCAGCTGATGAGATGCATTGACGCCTCGTTGTTGCAAGAAAAAAAAACATAGATATAATTCGTGAGGAGGGACCGTGCCAGCAGGAACAATGTTCGACCTTTTCATACGAGACATTGTCTCCGTTGAGGCGGCACCCGACGGATTGCGCGCACGGCAAGCAAGCTGATAGGTGTCAGATGAGCCGCGGCTCCACTCACTGTGTAATCGTCTTTCCCCACCCCTGCGCCAATTGTAGTACTCATTGGAGAAAATATCGCGATCAACCTCACGATTCAGCTCACACTCGAAGAGTTGTCCCAGCATCAAACGATCACTCGTTTCCCGTCGCTTGTGTCTCCCTTGCTTTCAATCGCGAGGACGTTGGTCACCGGCTACCGACATGGGTTCCTATATCGATTGGTCGAAGACAACCAAGTCATCCAGCTACCGCGGCTCGGGCTCCTTTTCGACATTTATGATCATCGGACGTATGTTTGCCTTGTATCTTGCTGCGCTCGCGCTGATGAGAGCGTCTCCGGAGTAGTATGCTCTTGCTTATCATACTGACCGCTTTCGCTCTGCAGCAACATGCTTCTTTCTCGGGATCCTCTTCGCGTCCTTTCCCTACGACTTTCCCTTGCTCTGGAGCAAGGAGCCTGTCTCCGCAGGCTACTACGACCAACTTGAGACCCATCTGAAGTTCATTCATCAGTCACCGCCATTGATCGGCCGAATACTTAATATCATCGTGAGCGTGGGCTTCTTGGGAATGTTCATCAAATTGTTTAGGCCCAGCGAAGCCAACTTCTTGTTCGACGGGGCCTCTCTGATCCTCTACACCATTGGGTGCGCCGTCTATATATCCAACATTGTCAAGGGCTTGCGGACATTTAGCTCGGGCTTCTTCGACAGCGAGGAGTTCAAGAAGGCGAGTGCTAATAGTGATGGTGAGCTTGTTCTCGGCCGCGAGGATAGTCTCAAGGTACTTTCTGCCAGCAACACAATCCTGGCCCTGGTATTGATTGGGGTACTGGTCCTTCAAGCTGGGCAGTGGTACGCCGAAAAACGAGACGGGGACGACGAAGCAGCTGCTGGGCCAAAGGAATCTCCCACGGGCAAAGCGGCTGCAAAGAAGAAGCAGTAGAGACGCAGCTAGGCCAATTTCTCCATGCCTTATTTACACAGGCAAAGCCATTTCCAAGTTAGGGAGCGATGTTCCTTTGAGTGTTTTTCTGGAAGCCGGTCTGCTTGGGGTGGGCTACGGGCAGCCGCTGACGCGTCACGGTTGGATAAAATAAAATGAGGAGAGCTATCCATTCAGGTTAACACTGCCCGTTCAGCAACCCGGGATTCACGAGACTGCATTGACGCAGTGGGCCTACCTATTGAAGGGGACGGTGGAGCGGTCGTCGGAGCCCTGACTGTAATTACGTGTGGGTTTTAACCGATCCCATGGTGGATTTGTTTCCCGATGATTATCTTATCAGATGCGAGCCTGGCGACCTTGGGTGGACTTAACGCCCATTTAGTAGCCGCGGAATTCCATCAAGCACGTTGCTGTGCAAAAGCTCGAACACGAGGTGAAGACTGTTCCCAACTGCGAATCAACAATGCATGAATGTAACGTGGGATTGGATCAATGAGTACCCCAAAAACGCACCAGAGCGCATGGCCTGAAACAGAACATCGCAGCACAATAGCTAGAGAATGTTGCAGCAGAAGGTGCGGTGACTGCATTGACCGTTTTTCCGGCCGTGTGGAGAGCCGCGCCTGGCTCAAAATGCGGTCGACTCTCCCTGTCGTTGTCTGGGATCGGGTTCGGCTGGGAAAAACGACGCACACTGGCCTAATACACTAGCATAGCGGAATCTCTGTCAGGGCTCAGGCGCGCCTCTGCCAACTGCTCATACAAAGGTCTAATGAAGGGGGTATCGACGTCGGCCGATGTGAAGGTGCAGGACGTGTCTTGACCGCAAGGTTGCATCTGTCAGAAACCTGTTGCTAATGTGTTTTGCGCGGGTAACGGGCAGCTGCGGGTAACCGGCAGTCCCATCATTTGAGAAAAATTGATGCGCCAACAGAGAGGGCCTAATTGAGCTACTGCTCGTCTTCGGACCTCGAGACTACGAGTGTGGGGTTTTCTCCCTTGGCATCAAGCACTGATGAGACTTGGAACCTGACCGCGTCGAAGTGGCCGGCCGGCACGTTGGGTTGTGATTGCTGTCCATTGCCGGACGATAGAGCGGGCGTTCCTTTCGAGGCACTGCAAGTTGCCTTGAGGTAGGACCGCTTTTGGTACTCGCGGCAACAAGCCGAACATGATGATACCATTTTGTGCCGGACCAAAGTCACACGGGCTGTCGCTATTCCGGCCATCCTCACCAAGCACGCAATGTCACGATTTCCATAAAGTCAGCCGCCCAGCTTCTGACCCAAAGCACGCTCTCTCATCTTTCCCTCTTTCTCCATCTTTTCCCTCGACTCTTCGTTGTAAACCGCGCTCGAAACACTTCCTGCCAGGCGACTAGTTGCGCCCTGTGAACCCGGCCCTTTTGGCGGCACTACAGGCGGCCTATCCCCTGCCCCATTCGACCCGGTATCGGTATCAATCTGGTAGTGGAGTGACTCCAAAGCGTTGAAGGCTGGGCGCTTAGCCCCGCGTCAAGATCCTGCGAGTCCGACTCTGGTCAAGGATAGGAATTATTGCGTAGGAACAGGGTTTGTCTTTGTCATTTGGCGTCAATCCGTTGATTGACTCCGGTTTCTGCATTTATATACACTGCCAACTCAGTTACGAGTCCGTTATTCCTCCGCTTCTCGAGAGTGTTTGGCGCAGAGCAGACAAACTCCTGCCATTTTTTTTAATTCGACAGCAAAAAAAAAACTTGGAGCGAGCTTATCGTTATCGCTCCCTCCAAACGACTCTGGATATAATAGCTCGCGTAACTGGGACCCGCCTCTCTTTTCCCTCCCGACATGGAACACGCCCAAATTGCTATTCCATCCTCCACGGCCATGGCCCCGGAGCTCCCGCTTCGGGGCACCTCGGCGCTCGTTGAAGCATTCGAGGGCATTGCTTATGGATCAGTGAGTGACTGAAATCCGTGCACATCTCTGTGCAGTCAATGTTGAACTGACAGTCTCACTTTCTTAGATCGCAGGCATTGTTGGCAAGTACATTGAGTACCCTTTCGACACGGTTAAAGTGCGACTGCAAAGCCAACCCGACCATTTGCCACTTCGATATTCTGGGCCCGTGGACTGCTTTAGACAATCCTTTAGGGCCGACGGATTTCTGGGACTGTACCGAGGCATCAGCGCTCCGCTGATTGGCGCTGCTGCCGAGACCAGCAGTCTTTTCTTGTTTGAAAAGCTGGGTCGAGAAGCTTTGTTGTCGAGTGGGCTTGCTTCGCGAGACAAAGGCCTTTCAGTCCCGCATTTGTGGCTCACAGGTGCATTCTCTGGGGTTTGTGCGTCATTCGTTCTGACGCCGATTGAACTCGTCAAATGCAAGGTCCAAGTGCCGGCGCATGTCGACGGCGGTGCAGTCCCCGCCATGCGGCCGCTCGCTGTCGTACGCGATGTGTTCCGTCACGATGGCTTGGGAGGATTCTGGCGTGGTCAAATGGGAACGCTTATCCGAGAAGGCGGTGGAAGTGCGGCATGGTTCGGAGCCAAGGAGACTGTGACGTCCTTGTTCTACCAAATGAACAAAAGACGGGCCAAGTCTCTCGCTAATGCGGAGGAGATTCTTTCAAGGCCCTTGCCACTCTGGCAACAGGCTGTTGCCGGAGCTTCGGCCGGTGTCTCATACAACTTTCTCTTTTTCCCAGCTGACACAATCAAGTCACGTATGCAGACGATCGCAACGGGCACACTGGCGCAGAAACGCAGCTTCATGGAAGAAGGTGTCATGATCTGGCGGCAACACGGTTTGCGCGGGCTTTATCGTGGCTGCGGCGTCACCTGCATGCGCTCGGCACCAAGTTCCGCCTTCATTTTCATGGTCTACGACGGATTGAAGCGCCATTTCCCACTTCAGTAATGTGTATAAGCGTCAATTCCTTGGTTTTGGGAGAATCGATGGTTTCCCTCTCGCATCGCACCATTTTGCAAGGCGTTCAGGTACCGTATGGGGTAAATATTTGGAAGCATAGGGAGTCGCACCTTCCTACAGGAAATCATGATAGAAATAGATTTGATGTGCCTTTCTTCGACCGCATCGCACGTCGTATTTCAGTGAGGCTGTCATTCACTGTTATTCCTTCTTCGTCTCCTGTGGCGACAAGTCCCAATCATTCAGAATACCAGCCCCAACACACAGGTATGTTGCGAAACTGAGCCAGCCAAGGTATGGAAGCTGCAACAGCCCTGCGGTTCGATCAACTCCTCCCCAAAGGTAGGCTAAGTATCCATTTAGCCCAACCAAACTTATGATATCAAGGCTCGCGGCGACAGGGCGGTTGAGCCCGAAGAACAGCGGCATCCAGATGAAATTAAGCCCTAGTTGTATGCTGTACAGCGTCATAGAGTGCTTCGTGACCGCGACTGTTGCAGGATTGGCCGCGCCGATCGTATATGCCCGATGGGCAGCATATCCCATCAACCTGTGGTGGCCATTAGCTTTGGCAATGCTTCATACATTTCGCGTCGGGGCCTCACCCGTAGAGAGCTGTCCAAACTGGACCAAAGAGCCAAGGCGGCGGCCGGAGTGGAGGTTGCTTCAATGACAAATATGTCTTTTGTGTGTTTGAGGCTAGATAGTTGCACGGATCAGTATTGCGCTATTCGGGCTTGCTCAGCTTTACACTGGGGTATTAACGTACGACGCGTGCTGTACCCAACAGCTGTGCCGACCGCAATCGGCAACAGCACTGACGCGGCTGCATTCTCGAACACAGCGGCCGGAATCGTTATCGAAGGAATGAAGGTTGTCATGGTGCTTTTCGAGAGTTGTTCCTGAAGTTGGAACTACCGGATGGCAGCAGGCACTGGAGAGGATATTTGGTGCTTCTCCTTCGGAGAAAGCTGGGAGAGCCGGTGTGCGTCATTGCCGAGGTGTCTCCGTTGCGGCCTGGCGCGCGTGGAGCCAACAGTGGCATGGTGTGGCATGATATTTCGGATCGAATGCCGAATGGACTTCTCTTACTCTCTTTTCTGCCGATTGCAAGTACATCATTCATTCTCGAATTGATGGAATCTGCAGAGAGACAGCCTTTCTCACGGACTTGACCTTGATTGGCAATCACAAATGCCGGTAGAAGTTCGGTGATTTTGCCGGCGACAGTGAGTGCGCTATCCGCTTTCCTGACAACGACTGGTGACAGGGGATCTTGTAAACCCGCAAATGTCCAAATCACGGCACAATGCTTCTGCCATAGAACGGCAATCAGAAACTTGGGCTCGAGCCTTCGCATGCGAATACTTTATGCTGGTATTACCTCGGATATGCTACTGAGCCCACACCTTGAAATGCACTTTGTCCTTCTCTGAAAATATTCCGTACGTAAGCTTTGGGTACCGAGTCTTGAAATCGCTTTATGCTGCCTAGCTCCAACGGCGTTTGATGGAGACCTATGTCTAGCAGTGCGTTGCAGAAGTGCCCTTGAAAAATACCACCGTGAAACTCATTATTCACTAGTAGGGAAGCCATGCGGCTGGACAAGCTTTGCGCCGCGGCGCACAACAAGTATCCTGTGCGCGTCCGTACTTCGTACACCTCAAGAGGCTTCGTGGCCGATAATTATGCTTCTGACGCGGTTGCTTAGATCGCCCTTCAGCGAGAAATGACAGGGATCAGCGCCAGCGCGGGTATGAATCTCATCAGAAAATCGGCATTCAGGCCAGCAAATGCGGCACGATTCAGTCATTTGCAAGGCGCCCTGCAATTCACTTTCCACTTCAATGCGCCTAGAACCAGCTACCAGACGGCTACCAGACGCGGATCAGTGTCGACGATTGGGCATGAATCAGATTCAAGCTCTTGCCTCAGGAGATGACATGGAGAAGTCGAGCTGATCATGTTGATCAGCATACAGTCACAGTGAGATAGGATGTAGTGTATAGCACGGTACCCTCGTGTTCTTCGAGGGGCTGGGGGCGTTAATGAGGGCAGGTAATTTGGTCGTGGCAAACAATGAATCGCACCGCAAGGTCTCACGTGAGACGGGAGCAACCGAGCACAGACTAGTTGCTTAATGGATTTTTGTGCTTCTACGCGCTCCGATCGCGTCCCCACGCGTTGCGACACGTTTCCAGCCGCTTTTTGTGGCGCGCGGCTGCAGAACAAAGACGGGGCGAGGGCAGCCCGGGCCAAGAAAGGTTATTGATTCTCCTCAAGCAGCAGTCGCTTTCCTATCTGCACTTGCCTTTCTCCATCCTGCGCTTGGCCAGATATTGGCAACAGTATTGCTACGTAGTTGCTCTACGTCGCCGTTGCTTTTGGAAAGTGCCAGCCACCCGCAAGCATGTCTCGATCGCTCCTGGGAAAGAGGACTTGCAATGTCGCGGAAGCCAGTGAGTGCCTGCGGTGACTAACCGACAAAATGTTTCTGAGCTGACAACCGAGCAGGTGCTCTCGAGACGCCATCAAAAAGAACGCGATATCGCAACGCCTACGTTGATTTCAAGAATGATGATGAGGAAAACAACGATCCGCAAAACGCGTCAATTGATATTGCAGCTGCGCAAGGCTCCGTTCGAAAGGGACAAAGCATACCACAAGTTGCCCAAGGGAAGGGCCCGTTGACCCCGTCCACACCTCGACACCGCAATGTTTTCAATGACTCTCCTACTACGCCTCGACATGCGGTCATGTCCGCCGGGAGGCTTTTCAAGCGGCTGACCCCCAATTCTCCATTGTCACCGTCCACCGTTCAAACAATATATCATTCGGCTCGACAACTCTTTGCCCGTGGCGCGGAACCGGGCCAGCTGATCGGACGAGAGTTGGAACGCGAGCAACTGTCAAAATTCTTGGGACGCTGCGCATCTTCCGCACCACACGGCTGTCTGTATATCAGCGGTGCGCCCGGAACTGGCAAAAGTGCAATGGTAAAAGAAATTACCCAAGACATGCCTCAGAGCGATGATTTGCGCAGCGCATATATCAATTGCATGAGCATCAAGTCATCCAAGGACCTCTACGCCACTGTGCTCACCTCGCTCGGCTACGATGGGAATGTGCATGAGAACGAGGCATTGTCGGCCCTTCAGCACGCATTTTGCTCCTCGAAAAACTCCCACGAAGTATATTTGATCGTCCTTGACGAAATCGACCACATCTTGACGATGGGTTTGGAAAGCCTCTACCGAGTGTTCGAGTGGTCGCTGCAGAAAAACTCTCGGCTGGTTTTAGTCGGTATTGCGAACGCCCTTGATTTGACTGACAGGTTTCTGCCACGTCTCAAGTCCCAAAACATGAAGCCTGATCTGCTTCCGTTCTTGCCGTACACAGCTGTGCAGATCAGAAACATCATTACCACCCGACTGAAGTCTTTGATGCCGAATGGTGGCAAAGAGGGCTACGTTCCATTCGTTCACCCTGCAGCCATCGAGCTTTGCTCTCGGAAAGTCTCCAGCCAAACAGGCGATATTCGAAAGGCTTTTGAGATTTGCCGCCGCGCATTAGAGCTGATCGAGTCTGACACCCGAGCTAAACATGAAGAGAGGGCAAGAGAGGAACTTCTCCAAATGACACCATCCAAAAAGCCGCTGGGCGAAAATATCAATGGTAGGGGCGGAAACGGATCTGCTCGAAGCACCGTTCAAATTATGGCTGCTTCTCTTAAGAGCTTGACTGCAGAGACAGCTCCTCGGGCCTCAATCGGTCACCTGAACAAGATTACTGCCTCGGCTTTTAACAATGGGACAACTCAGCGACTCAAGACCCTCAACCTGCAGCAGAAGGTTGCACTGTGCGCCCTCGTAGCATACGAGAACAGACAACGAGCGGTTATAAAGTCAGCTAAGGCACCAAGCACACCCTCAAAGTCTCAATCTTTGGCTCCCACCATCAAAATTCTTTTTGATGCGTATTGCCAACTCTGCATTCGGGATTCATTGCTTCATCCGCTTTCGAGTTCGGAATTTCGAGAGGTCGTTGGCAGTTTGGAGACCTTGGGGCTCATCAACGCTGTGGAAGGCAAGAGTGGCAGCTTTTTGATAGCGCAGACACCAAGCAAGCGTGGAAGAAAAGCGACAGTCGACAAGGGCGACGCCAAGCGGATTGCAAGCTGCCTCGGCGAGAAAGAAATCGAGTCAGTGGCCGACGGGCCAGGTGCCGGCATCTTGAGCAGCATCTTGTCCGGAGAAGCTCTGGATTAAGGCATGGAATACGGCTGTACATTGCGTTTTGTTGCATACTTGAGGAGTTTGAGCGCGCAACTGCTGATTTATGGGAATGCGGGCATGGATTGCGGTGTCGGAGTGTGCATTTCATGGCGAGCTCATATTGCCTAACTTTGTCGTAGTACCTGTCAAGTTCATCGTAGACTTGCTAAGATACCCATCGCACATAGACTAATTTGAAATGATCTATAAACGCTAGGTCTCGCGTTCTTATTTGGGGCAAGTTGCTCCCTCGGGAAGCACAATCGGGAACAAAGATTCTGCTCCTTGGTCCGTGGAGCAGATTTACAGCGAGGAACCTCCATCTTTGGGCTTATGGTCAGTTGAAGCGAATGGCGCTGCTGTTCGCCTAGCGGGCCTACTGGGTAATTGAGTTTCACTGCCAGTAGCTTCACAGATTGATCAGTCGGCCATTCGAATCTTCCGTCTGCTGACTTGTCAACGACTCCGCTATGATACACCATACTAATACGTACAGGTATCGTGCATACATGGGTACACAGCTCAATCGATGATCGATGTCCAATCAGCACGACACGACGGAATCGATGCAGAAACCTGCCTCGGCAGGCGGACAGCTATAAAAGACCAAAAGGCACTTGCCACTTTATAAATACACAAAGCGCCGAGTCGAGTTCTACAGGGCACAACTCTATAACATTGACCAACTTTTCGTGGCCTCTACACTACAAGATGACATCATTTTGAGCCATGCAAACAAAGAAGCGTTGCAAGCACAGCCTGCGTTACAAGCGTCATGCAAGGCCCATTCCCTGATCCAAGTTCCCCATTTCCCCCCCCCTTGTACGTGTCGATCCTTCACTTCGATATGTGCTTGGGTCCAGATGCCCGCGGCAAAGGTCTTTGTGGCCGGGCGTCGTCTGGGACAACATTCAGCCCCTTGACGCCGCGCAGGCCCATCTTCCTCACCGTGGTCTTCATGATTGGAGGGGTCTCAGGGGAGCCCAGCCCCTCGCGAGCAAACTTGTTTGCTTGTCGGACCAATTCTTCCTTGTCCCACTTGAAGCTCCTGAGGTGATTGTTGTAGTATCCGAGCCATGCCTTGTAGGTCTGTTGCTTGTCTTCTTCGCTGATCGAGTCGAGTATGCCTTCGACCGCCTTTGCAGAGCTCAAGTCGGCTGCTTGGGGAATGAACTTGATCTGTTTCAAAGTCCATTGAGGGAAAAAGGATTCCGCTTCGCAGATGAGAAAAATGCCTCTGCCTTCGGCATCGGCGCGCGCGGTACGGCCGAGGCGATGGATGTAGCTCTGCTTCTCGGATGGTATCCCGACCTGGAATACTGTTGTCACGCCAGGAAAGTCCATGCCTCGAGCGATGACATCAGTTGCAACCAAGATCGCAGCCTTGGCATCACGATACTCATTCGTGATCCTGACTCGTTTGGTCTGTGACATTCGGCTGTGAAGTATGGAAGTATGAGGTAGACCAGGAATATTGACAAGAATTTCGCCATAGAAATCCGCTTGAGCCGCTGTGGGGGCAAATACTATTGATTTGAAGTTGTCGTGCCTGGCAGCCTCTTCTTTGATCGCACCCACCATTGCCGGAGCAACGTCAGAGAATGTAGGAACTTTGATGAGAAATTGGGGGACGCGTTCGTGTGTATTTGTGTCTCCCTCCGCAATGGTGGAAATGAACTTGTGTTCCGGTGACAAAATGAGACCTGCCACCCGGCTGACATGCGGTGCGATAGTAGCAGAGAACAACATGCCCTGTCTGTTGACCTCTTTTCTGTCGGGCAATTTTTGGACTATTTCTCGCAGGGATGGCATGAATCCCATGTCCAATAGTCTGTCTGCCTCATCGAGGACGAGTGTATTGAGAGACCTGAATGCGTAGACAATCTCTTCACTTGTCAAGTGATCGATTAGTCTTCCAGGGGTCGCGATGAGGACGTCGCAGCCCTTGAGAATCTGCCTTTCTTCCTTGTCCTTATTCGTTCCACCAATAGCCGTACACACGCGATGGTTTGGCAATCTTTGAAGCAAAGTTTCAGCTTCTTGTGCGATTTGAATGGCCAGCTCCCTTGTTGGTGAGATGACGAGGAGAGAGATGGCAGTACCATTCTTCCGTTTCTGGGTGATCATGGTTTGCAGAGCAGGTAGCAGGAAAGCAATCGTCTTTCCGGTGCCGGTTTTGGCCTGGACGAGGCAGTCCGACTGATTTGGTGGCAGCAGCTCCTCAAGTGTAGCCGCCTGGACCGGCATCATGTGGTTGAACTTCATGTCATCAGTGATGGCTTTGAGCAGGAGCGGGTGCACAAGATTTTTTCCTCCCAGATCCGCGAATCTTGGGGTGTCAGTGGGTACATCTGTGGTGCGAGAGAGTCCCGGTCCATCAATGACATCTGGCTCATCAACGTCCATCGGTAATGTCAAATTGTCCTCGCGAGCAGTGCTTGGTTTTTTCGAAGCAGGTCTCGGGCCGCGACGACGTTTGAGATCGCTTTGCGGCCCTTTGCGCTGCGATCTCGGCCTGGGCGTTATTCTGTCATTCATGATTCCTGGACCGTCGTGAAACTTTGCCTTGCTGCGGTCAGTGGTGTTTTTGTGGGTGGAAATAGGGGCCGACTGCAAGCACCGTTGTGATTGGAACGAGACCTTATGGAAGCTGAGAACACGGCGACCCACTAAAGTGCCAGGTTTCAGCAAATCGAGCGATGAGAACATTCGATGCCAAAACGGACTCATTTGCAGCTTCTAGATGATAGTTGTTAAGGCCATTAGCTCCGACGCAAGTGCAAAGTCTGATGACTGCTCAGTTTCGTTTGCTCATCCAGGCTACGTAGCTGCGCGTTGGGCCAAGGCTGCGTTTGCTGCAAGGGCCAATTTTCTGGTAGCCACCACATCGTTGGGTGGGTCGCAGCTGTGTGGACAAGTCCAGGCGGTCACTGACGGCAGCACTGAGCGCTTCGTGTAAAAGCCATCATCCAGCCTGCTTTGTCTCAAATCTCATACTGTCAATCCGGCGAACCTGCCTACTCATGCAATGCCCGCCTGATAGTGGCAAGCAGTTCTCGGTGCCACTGATGCAAGATTTTCGCCCCCCTTCTCAGGGAATGAGCCCTCTTTGTAGAATTGGTCCGCGGGCAGTCCTCTATACCGCTAGGCGAAGCGAACAGTGCTTCTCCCAAAACCAAGGACCTTCGTGATCAGCAGGACGGCAGCCTAGACTCCGTTCACAGGCCCCAAAAATGACACTTTGGCTGATAGGACACTGAACTTCGGGAGCTTGCCATTGTTATTGCGAAAGTCACAACTCCAAGGGACGTCATTGGCTTCTTCGTCTGCTCGGAACAGCCTGGCGCCAAGCCAACACTTACTTGAAGATTAACGAAATGGCTGTTCCTTGTCCAAAATCGGTGCAGACTCGTTGACGAACGAATCATGCCCGGCTGTAAGCTTCCAAAGAGCCAGGGAGCAGCTTATCTCGACACTGCCACAACAGTCGAGACAGTCTACCGGTTATCGGTGGACCGAAGTAACCTTCGGACTTGGTATGAACAACACATGACCAGTCCACACATGATTTGCATGCAAGTGATCTTCGATGAGAGCGAGACATGATACACGTGGCAGCTGAAACCACGTATATCAAAGCGGACGGTTTGGTCAATCTGTCTTGTCCTGGCTGCTCGAAGAGGCCATTTAGGGCGTGGGGGCGGTAATCGACCGTGGCTCTAGGCAATGTCAATTGCTAAGATCACACAGAACGGGCTACTCGTTACCGAAAGCTGCCTTCAACGGTAGCGTGAGAGCAGCATATTCCACTGGATGAGCCGGAGAACTTATCGCGAACTCCGTATGCAAACTTGCCTAAGGGCTGCCAAGACCTCTATCATAGCATTGCGGGTCACAACATCACAGCAGAGCTGCCCTCGTTCACCCAGCTCCCCGAAGCTATCGAATAGAGCTGCAGGGATGCTTACAGGGTGTGTGGCAAGCCGCTCAAAGAACCTGAGTTCAAAGATAAGATGGAGATTCATCTCCGCATCACGGTTGATCATGACATGGGACGCCTCTGACGTGCTTCTTCGGTTTGTTTCATTTGTCGACTGACCGAGTCGGTCTCCGCTTGTTGGTCAAGTTGCTGAAGATGCCACGCAGGGTAGACACGACACTGCGTCAGTCGTATCTGCACCGACCTCAAGCATTGATCAGATTTTCCCACTTTTACCTTGATTCGGTCACTTTGAGACGTCGAAAATGAATTGGGGGTCAACTTTCAATAAATAAAGTCAGGACAAAGTATATTGTATTAAATTAGAGTAATCTTAGCTTTAAAGGGCGACATTCTGTTCAATCCACGGCGGCCACTCATGAGTTGGCCCAACCTGCATAGATCTTGCTCCCCATGTCACTCTGTCCCCTTCAACGACCACAGCGTCGCTCCGCAAGACTCAATACTTGATCCACTGGGTCGAAAGTAATTGCACGACTGTCGCCATCGCGCTGCAGTGCTAGCAAGTCGAAGAAGATGATACTCTCAGCAAAATACATTTCGAATGCCTGGATAAAAAAATGGCACAAATACAGACTTGAGCCCAGATCTGGTAAGGCGCAGGGCAAGAAGGGGGTGGGGGGTTTGTTCACCGCGATGAGGTCTGAGTGAGAGGACGTGATCAATTGAGATTATTTCGATCAATAAAGGGCTTCGGTAGGACGGAGTATCGACAGGCGGTTCGATGGAATGAACATGGAAACATACGAGACCCCATGTCACACGTAGAGAAGTGTGAGATCAGTGACTCATCTGTGTTTATACGCACTGCCGGTGCCATCACCCACAGAAGATCTATAGGATCAATGACAGAGTAAGAGGAGTTAAAGAATTTCAAGGTCCACTTGAAAGGCCAATCTCGCTTTCAGCCCGGTCCGTGGCCGGCACGGAAGTCGAGAGCGTCAGCCGAGCCGTGAATAGGCTTGGCCCCCCTTGATATGCAGCGACTCAGCCAGGCCATCCCATGCCGACAGGGTCGCATGAACGTTGTAGCAGCATGCCGGGGAGGAGTCGGGCGTGATAGCAGGTGAGCATATGTAAGGTTTCGTGTGAGCGAGTGTGCGTGGTGCTGGGAGCCTCTGTGCAGTCGGTAGCGCGGCAACTTCTGCGGAATGTATCTGTTGAAGGAGTCGCGGCCGAAAATCACGTTCGCGTACCGCGAAATGTGTCTCACCACGGTCAGCCGGCGGCTCGAGTCCCGGGTCGCATCATCCCTGGTTCTTGGGCCGCCTGTCCGACCACGCTGTGGTGATTGGCCTGGTCGCCCGCGCCAAGCACTGGGAGCTTCCTCTAGCGGGCCCTCCTTCCCCTCTACCCTTCCCCTTCCTCCAAGTCCATCCACCCACGGCCCCTCCCCTTCCCCCC
>JAPFUF010000231.1:0-10900 GCA_030780645.1 Aschersonia sp. MBC 508 | reverse complement strand
GGGCTGATTTTACGGGGACGAAGTCGTCTGCTGCTGTCTATGGCTAGGACAGGTCAGTGGATATGCCATCCATCGGAGACCTGGAAACTATCTTTGGAGTCTGAGGGAGATACTGAATAGCGGAAAATGCAACATTGGTAGGACAAGCGAAAGGGACAAGCGATGTGTAATCCAATTTGCCTCGTTCCCGCCACTGGCCATGCTCCTAGATGGGTTCGCTGAGAGCAGAGCAGTTGTCTTTGCGTTGAGTCCTGATTTATACTTTACGTCATGAATAATTGCTTGAGACTCGAGATTGGTCCCAAAGACGACGTGAATGACGCTGACCATGTGCGTCAATTTCAATACTCTGGCGTGCTGCCAATTCCCAGGCTTCACTCATCAGCCAAGCCAACCGAGAAGAAGTCCATGCTCTCCTGCCCTCGGACCCTCTTTCTGGCGAATGTTCCTTGTCTTACTTTTTCCCCTTCTTTTTCTTTTTTTGAGATGGTCCGATAGAAGACTTTTCTACTTTGACACCGCCACCACCAACAAGTCCAAGGGTCTCTACTTGTCTGCTCAAGCCACCTTGCGTTGCGTCTGTAAATTTCTTCCGCCCTTTCTTGCCTTTAGGACGATAATAAGATCTGTCACGCAGTGGGAGCCACCTCTCAGGATCTGGCTCCTGACCATCTATCACATTCTTCGGCAATCGCCTTCTACTTCGCTTCTTCAGCGTTCGTTCGCCAGCAGCATCATCGTCAAAGGGCCTTTTATTGTGTACTGAAGAAGCTGCGGGAAATAATACACCCAACTGAATGAGGCCATCGACGTCAACGCTTTTGATGAGGCTTTCAACCGATGGAAATTCGGCCGCATATTCCTTGGAAGCCGGAAGATTGTGCACAGCAGTGGCAGCAACGACACCAGCGCGTGTCATGGGCGAGGTCTGAGTTTCTTGATGCAAACGGGTGAAAGTAGCCGCCGCAAGGTCCAGGTCAGTTTTGCTTGGTGAAGATACCAGTTCCACGCCTGCCTCCGTCAGGAGAGAGGTTGCAATGCCACCGGGACGGGCATACCAAAATCGTGCTGCCTGAACGAGCTCCCGTTTGGCTGCTGATGGCCTTTTCAAGCATTTCCTCAGAGAGACAGCAAGTGCAACCAACCCAGGACTGAACCGGACTCTGAGGCTTTGCTCCGTCCCCAGTCCGTCCAGGCGGGAGAAGAAGGATTCGAGGACGCGAAGAGCCGCGTACAAGTCTTTGCGCCGCAGATGAAGGTGCATAATGGCAAGAACCAATCCTGTATCATTTGACTGTTTTTGCAGTAGGGCGAGCAGAGGTCCGAGAAGGCTCGTTCCGAGTGCATGTCGAATTGCTGCCATCGCGCCTAATATAGACGAGGTAATGACGTATGGGTCACAAGATGGCCAAGCTGCTGATTGCAAAGCTCGACGCTGTCTTGACTTGATGCCGGCAGTCTTACAGGCGTGGAAGTCTATTAGAGGTATATTCCGACGAAGAACCCGCGCTTGGAAGCTGAACAGCTTCGCTTTCGGAAGCGATGACTTCCACGCAATAGCCTCAGCTTCTAGTACGAAAGGATTTTGCGGCGTTTGCTCGAGCGCCCGGAGGTTATTTTGGATGGTTACTCCCAGGTCTAGTTCAAGCTTGTTGTCGCTGAAAAAAAGCACTGGTCAGCCAAAGAAACGCGAAAGAGTGAGGGGACGCGAGCTTGATACCCGATTTTACTCACGGTTCGTTATTCAGCAACTCAAGCACCTCTCGGGCTCGAGCGCTTTGTCCCAAGCCAACCAATACTAAGGCTTGTTGGACCAGTATAGGCTTGCGCTCTTCCTCCCTGTCTTGATCTGTCAATTCGTCTGAGGCATCACATAATGCGAGGGCACGACGCAGAAGCTTCGAAGCTTGATCCAGCATGCCTTGGGCAACGCAGGCGCAGGCGGCATTATAGCACGGTTCGAAAGTATCGGAAGGCTTTTCCAATCCCGCGTTGTGAGACATAGCAATGCCTGACCAATACATTTGGGCCTGGGCTGCTTTCAAGTTGATGTCGAGATCGTCTGCTTCTTCTTCCGAATCGGCGGCCAGCAGCTGGTTGTAAATTGACAGCGCCTCGTCGAATTTTTCCGCACGATAGGCGACCTGAGCTGCAACGTGGCTCATACTTCGTTTTGTGATTCCTGTGCTTGAAAGAAATACCGTAGCTTCTTCTAAATTGCCCATTTTATAGAGCGCGTACGCCTTTTCTAAAGCGCAAGCGGCTTGCAGCTTCACCGTCCCCTCCGATATGGTCTGAGAAACATCTTCAAAGCGGTCCAGATTCAATAATGCAACAATCCTAGTGCGTTGTGCCAGCTCATCGAATGGATTGACTCTCAGAATAGCGTCAGCAGCTTTGAGAAGTTCCTCGTGATCGTCTATTGTGGCGGACGACAGAAGAGTCGCGAGATTTGCGGCAGAATGCTGAGGCATGGCTCCTAGTAGGGCGAGGAATAGTAAGATATTTTTACACTTGCGAGATTCTGCATGCTAGGGCAAGACTTGAGACAGACAAGTAGAAACTGTGCGTGGTCAAGACTGAACAGGCGATAGAGAAGTAAGACGTCAGTCTTGGAACGCAGAAACAGCCATGGGTGACAAAGAGCGCATAGAAGAGCCAAGTGGATTGTTTGGCACCTGAAGCGTGTGAAAATCGACGGAATGGCGTGACACGATCGATAGGAAGGGCTCGCGGGGATTGAGTGTTGTGTTGCGCTGCGCTGGACTAGGTTGAGGAGTTTTGTGGAGGTGGGGGGAGCCCCCGTGCTCAGACAGCAGGCTAGAGGCAAGGGTCACGGCTTTTGATGACCAGAACTGCGCATACAGGCATCATCAGGACGAAACCTTTTCTGCAATTCGATGCGCATTATCTCACTTCACCTCAATGGTCGCGACGCCGGATTCTTGAAATACAGACAGCATATCAGACCTTCCTCCTCGTCCAAACTGACCGTGGGCATCCGCCGAAGTGGCTGACAAGGGTTCACTTATTGTGCCAGGTATCTGGTTCGTATACGAAGTCCACGTCCCGGGCCACATCGACGACCCTGTGTCAGCGCGAAATCGCTTCGCAAAAATAGTGCACAATTCCGGCCTCCTTTGATCAGTCATCAATCTCGACGGGATGGATCTCGATGTTGAGATGGGCGATGCCCTTGAGCCCACGCTGTTCGATTCATCATACGAGCTGCCGCAGCCAGAAGAGATTTTGGTGTGATTGTCTCTAGGCTTTTTGCCCATATTCGATATCTTACTGATGGCTGAACTAGCAAGCAGACGGGACTCAAGAGCCTGGGGAGCTGTCAGACGATGAATATGCCGTCGACGGCAGGGATGCTCGCGACGTCGACGAGAACACACCTGTGTTGAACAAATTACATATTCGTGGTGTCGATTCTCTACATACGGACGACATTAAGGCATACATCAAGCACCATCACGGAGCCGTGGGAAGGGTAGAATGGATCGACGACAACTGTGCCAACATTGTCTTTGATAATGAAAGCGCAGCTCGAGACGCCATCGTGTCTCTGAGCGCCGTCGAGATAGCTGATGCTACCGCTCTAGTTCCTGGAGAGTGTGTTCCTGCTAAGCCCTTGAAGCAAAAAGCAGAGGTATTGCTGCAGGTGCGTTTTGCCGTGCGGGGCGACAGAAAGCAAGCTGGGGCTGCGCAGCGCAGTCGATATTATCTTCTGCATCCCGAGTTCGATCCTGAGGAGCGCCGTCGGAAAGCCCAAGAGATTCGATCCAGATATAGAGATCGAGACGGCAGCCAACGAAGGAACGGCGATCGTTCTATGCGACAATCTGATGAAGAAATCGAGACCTTCGAGGCGAGCATGTATGATGACGCACCACGAGCTCGTCAGGATAGGTCGCCTCCTGAGCACCATAGGCTGACGAGGCCGCATGCTACAGAAAACGCTGGCAAAGAGTTGTTCGCACGTCGAGCGTCGTCGAGGCGTAATAGGTCCGCGTCACCTCAACGGCGCGATGGCGAGGATGCACAAATGGACAGCGTGTACGAATCTTCACATCAAAATCGGCGTCACGCGAGGTCTATCAAGTCCCACCTGACTGCCAGCAACAGCAGTAAAGAGCTGTTCCCTATGAAATCTTCCGGGAGGAGTGGTCAGCTGGATCAGCTGGAGAAATCTATAGGTTCCGCTCATCTACGTGATGAAGATCTTCCTCAGGTTACCACAGCACCCCTTACTTCTTCTGCTGTGTCATTCAACATCAGAGGCACGGCCAACCAAAAAGGCCAAGAGGACAATGGTCTCAGCATAAAGGGAGCCGCTTCGGCGAATGCGCGAGAACTGTTCCCGGACAAGCTGGGCCACAGCAATGCAGGCAAGGAGCTCTTGGACCTGGCACGCACGAAAAGGAGGCAAAAGGCTCATGATCTCTTCTTGTAGGAGGGCTCGTGGAAACCCCCAATCTGCTGACTTCATCATCCGCAGACACGATCAGGCTTGCGTTGACCTCGTCAGTCCTTCGCATGGCGCGTGCTTGTAGTATTTCTTTCCTTCCTGCCCGAGCTCGCAGGACATGGTGGTCTCAAGAAAATGCAAATTCTCACTCACGTCCGCACTGTCTTGTAGATCGGATAACATAGCGCTGGGCATGTGATGAAAAATCATTGAAGGTCATGCGGTCCCATCACCGAGTCCGCCACGCCTGCAGGCTGTCTGTTCATCCTACCACCACCGCTCCATTCTAATGCGACTAGCCGGAACTCCAAGTCCAGGAGGGGACGACGTCAAAGTTCCGACTATCGCGTCGGTCATGGGCGGCGGGCCACACACGTAGAACATAGCCGACATGAGACAGCTGTTGCTGTCAAGCTCTTCCTCGAGTTGCGTACGACTGATTCTTCCGGCACGAACGTCCAGGCCCGTCATACCGAGACGACGACATTCGCTCGTTAGACTCACTGTGTCTCCTGTCAGGTGGATCTTGAAGCGGCCACGGACTAATCCTGAAGAGAACAAGGCAGCGATGCTCTGGACGAACAAAATGCCGCCCGGATCATCTTGTCGAGGGATTTTGCTGGAGTAAACTACTACAATCTCCAACCGGTATTGATGGCTCGTCTGTCCGATAAACCTCAGGATACTCATCACGGGATTGATGCCCAAACCTCCAGCAATGAAAACTACCTTGTCAATGCCTTCCAAGCCGCCCAGAGAAGCTTCAGGGGGGAAAATGAAGCTGCCGCCTATCCGTCCTCGGAGACGGGACCCCACAATCTGATCAACGGGCCTCCAAAGCCAAGCTGCCACTGCATTTTCAGGACGATCCTGCACAGCGAGTTCAAGAATTGGTGGCGTGGAGTTCATGATGGGTGGCGCAGCCGCCAAGGGAGGAGAAGTTATTGTAAATCCGCCTGGCTTCTCGTGATCTGGGACATACAGGTCCAGCCACTGTCCTGGTTTAAACTTTGTCCTATCCCAAATTAGAGCGCTATCCTGGCTCGCGTCATCCGGATGACTTGCCTTGATTGGTCCGAAGGGAAGTTCCATGCGCAGGAGCCTGACAGCGAAATTGACATGACGCACATCACTCAAGACAAGATCGTGCATGGCCTGGAGTAAGCTTCGGTCAGCACACCGTCACGGACGTTCGCATCGGTTGCTGGTGGAGGTGAAAACGAACAACGTCTCTGGGTTCGGTAGCTGTCCGTTCTAGATGGCTAGTCATTTTCAGGCCTGGTGCTTCCTTTCGATGGTAAATTCATCTCGCAACCAGTATGTTCGCGATGGCACAGCTCGCGATGGAGTGGCTCTGCGTGTTGGGGATATGCCCATACCACGAATGGGGTGGCGAATTAATGCTCTGTGATTGGTTGAACTTGATCGGAACCAGTCAGGGTGACATGTCCTTTCTCGACCCTTTGTTATGGCAGAATTGGACCCTTCGCGACAGGCTAAGAAATGTCCACACGTCCTGTCCACTGTATTTGTTGTGAAACTTACATTCGAGCTTGACGTAAACTCTATCTTGACGCCAGTCGACTAAGAATCAAACTCGCTCCGATCATGTGCGCAGCGGAGGAGATTCCCCGCTCAACACGCATGAATGGCATTGTTCTTGATCGCACCACAGCAAACCTTCACTGCCAATGCCAGCCAGTCTGCCACCGTCGGCAAAACTTTCACGATCGACTCTGCACTTTACGTACCAACGTCTGGGCAAAAATACCTTCAAGTCCCAGGCACGCAACAAAGATCCAGTCAAACCAGGCATGATCAGCTCGCGATAAGAGGTATTCATGCCGGCCTACATCGTTCTCATATGTTTGGTGTGATGTCCGGGACACAGCCTCTGTTGGCCGTGAGCTTTTGTGATTCGACGAAGCGCCTTCGCCGTCACGGAAATTATCGGACGTAGGACTGACTGCATTTTCGGGCCTTCTTGTTCATCAAACTTTTCTCGGTTGCTTTCTGCGAGGAAGTAGTGGGCATGGGCGGAAACAACGCGGGCAGGTGCCGACCTAGGTACCTGTTTACGCACTCAAGGTACCTACTTAGGTACCTAAGTAGGTAAGGTGGAAGTTGTACTTCACCCGGGCATAGACTAACCAGTCGAATGAGACTTTGTGAGTTATGGCTTGACTTGAGCCAATGTGTGTTGTGATGCCATGCCGCCAAGATTTGACAAGCGCAATCTTGTATTTCGTGGATGCCACCCCCCACCGTCTGCGAGACACTGGGTAAGGAGACGTGAAATGAAGAATTTTCAGAAATTCGAGGGCCTCACGTGCACGGACAAGGTTTCGCGTACGATTGCTCGGGCATGTTCCTCGCGGCCTGCGCGAGCTGCTGTCCCAAGACTTCCATGCTGCATCGAATGATCGGGAGGCCAGGCGCGTACTGATGACGCGCGACCGATGGAGCAGTGAGGGAGGGAGGAGTGCTGTGTACCGTCAGGTGTCTGAGACCAAACGAATCGACTGCCCGTCCACCCGCATCGGCCTCCTGCACGCTCTAGCTTCGCTTGGCCCTCCGCTGCTTGAACGGCCCGTTGTCATGCACCTGGCTATCGTCTTTAGTCCGGCATAATGAGGCTCTCTTTCCCGGTAGACGTTGGAGACATTTGCGGAACGTGAAAGATGGAATCTATGGTTATTTTTTATTCTTTGATAAAAGCGCGGGTCAAGTGCACGCATTGCTCGGTACGTGGCAGAGAGAAACTTGTGTCTGGTCACACGAGACGACCATGACCGTATATCGCCAAGGAAGGTATTTCGTAGACAAGCGTGCGGCGAAGCTTGACTGGGATGGTCTGCCATTGCCTTTGGGGCAAGCGACATCCCGGCTGCAGATCATAGAGTTTTCAAAACAGCTGGTCGCCGAAATGGAATATTTGTCAAGAGACGCCCCCCATGCTAACCCCCCACCCCCCACCCACCTTTCACCCTTGTACGCCCCGGCCTGGCGAACCCACCACTGTCAAGGACGCCATGCACTGACAGCCACTTTTGGCGGCCTCGTCAACATCCAAGTCGTGGTGTGGTGTAGGCGCGGTTGACTTTGTTCTGCACGATGAGGCGCCGCGTCCTGATGAGGAAAGCATCCTGAAATGATCATTTTCTAGTGCTTCAACACACTTCGGTGGTTGAACCTTAATATCCATTGTTTTGGAAAATAAACACGTTGCCAGTCATCTATATAATTCGGGCTCACTCCTCGGGATTCCCCAGATCTTCTGCCAACATTTCTCTTCTTACAACTTCCCAGTCTCCATAGTGCCTGTCGCCCTCCCATCTGGGTTGCCAGTCCGTACTAAGCACTTCTCTAAAGCCACCCCTCCCCACAGAGAGAGAGGATTGTCCCCAAAACTTCAGCCTAACAGCACCCAGGCGCCACGGCAAGTACACCGAGCCTCATCGGACCTTTTCGCTATAGACGCAGTCGCATATCTACTTTATGCTAGCCGCCTGCCCCTCTCCTACGATCTCTTTTCGCGATTTGAGGAAGCCCGCGGTATACTTCTTTCCTCCTTCTCCAGCTTGAATGAAGGAACAGATCTAATGCAGGAAGCAGAAACCTCCTTCCCATCCTCACACTAAAATAGCAGTCTTGCCGGGAACGACTGGTCACGAACGGGAACGAACAAAGAGGAATAGTGTGCATCTGAATACGAACAAGCCAAACTTGACTTCGTTCATCCCTTCCTGGATTATCGCGCATTGATTGGTAAATTTGCCCTTTTCTAGTCAGACGTTTCTTTCATGAGCCAACAACGCGTACAGTTCCAAGCCTTAGGTTTGTGGACCAATCCATCACGGCTCTTACTGTCAGGCGGTTACATCATTTCTTCACCATTTCTTCGCCATGGATGTTTCGAATCCTTCACGTCCTAGACCTCAAAAAAGGGGTCCTTGGTCAAATGGAGAAGACAGACATTTGCTCATGCTTGTTCGGAATCAAGGTGCTTTGAATTGGGTGCGCATCGCGGAGAATGTGGGAACTCGATCACCTAAGCAATGCCGGGAACGTTACCACCAAAATCTGAAGCCCTCACTGAACCACGGCCCAATCACAAATGAGGAAGGACAAATGATTGATGCTCTGGTACAATCGATCGGGAAAAAATGGGCTGAAATTGCCCGCCGCCTCAATGGGCGCAGCGACAATGCAGTCAAGAACTGGTGGAATGGAAGTCAAAATCGACAAAAACGTCGGAATCAATCTCGGCGACAGGCACAGGAGCAGTCAACGGTCACAGTTCGAGAGTTCTCGCGAATGCCAGTCGTCCGCGAGTCCGATCAGCCCTCACATCCATCGCAGACTCCGGCGGATACACGATCTCCTGGGCTGAATGGACAGTCCCCGCATGCGACAATCTGGCACACGACGACGCTCCCATCGCCCTCCTTATCGGACTTGACCGAGTCAGAAGTTGAGATGAATTATACTACGTCCCCTGGCAGCCAAGCTCATTCTCGTGAAAGCATTTATACATACAGGCCCCAGATACAGCAAACCTCGTCACGAAGCCGGAGTTCCTTAAGTCGAGGTAGTTCACAATGGGTGAGTCTAGGACAATTGCCTTTGCCGCGGGATCTATCGTCAGAAGAAGTGCTTTTTCCGAGTGATCCATTGTATGGAGGAGGGCCTTTGTCGCGGGCGATATCAGCACGAGGGCCTCATCCACGGTGGTCGTCGCAAGTAGAAGTGTCATATACGCCTCGGTGCTCATCTTCTCCGCAGCGTTCAATGCAATTGCCCGTTACGAGGCTCTCAGGAGCAGAACAGCGGACAACGGCTGAGTATCGCACGACTCAGGAAGATGTCAGGTTACCATCGCTGCGAGCACATAATATCACGGCTCCAAACTCGCCACCGTTCGATCATGACGGCCAGACTCTCCAACGTTCGAGATCGTGTCAGGACACCGAGCGAGAGTTGCAGAATGAGATCAGTAGAAAAATGAGCGTGGCATCATTACTGGATAGTTGATATCACGAACTCTTCAGTCTACAAATAATGATTAATATGATATCATTCAGAGCCCTCTAAAGTTGAGGGTTTGAGGTGAAAAAAAAGTCTCTAGGTCACGAAATGCGCACAGAAACGGGCCTGATTCTCTGATGGGCTGAAAACCGCGCTACAGGGTTCCCATTGAAAATCCGGGATGGCGCGCGAAGCTCTCGGGGATTGCTGCGGCTACATCTCTGAAGAGCCTGCGGTACATAAGTCATGTATGTAAAAGGTCTCGAGAGAATAGCTGAAAGGGGGGACCGGGGGGGAGGGGGTTCCTCAGAGGCCAAGAGAGACGAGAAAGAGGAGAAGGCCATACCCAACGCCAACGGCCAGCTACTGTGATAGGCAGCTTTTCCCTTGCCTGCTCCGTTCACCTTTCCGGGGACCTGGCTGACTTTGGCTCGAGGCGGAAAGGGGAAACGATATCGCATACCTCCCATTGTATTGGCTGTTCGGCGTGCAACTACAGCAAGACCGAAAATTTTCGGGCTTCAGGAAGGACCCCCCCTCCACAAAAAGGGCCGTTGGGATCGCAATGATTCAACGTCAATGACAAATTCTTTGCGGGGCCACCTCGTCCCGGGCCCCAGAAGAGAGAAAGGCCAAGCGACTCAGCCCGAGATTTCGTAACGGCCGATAGCTGGGAAGAAAATGGGGTCGTACAAGGCCGGCGCCAGAGCTCCATGTTTTTTGCTAGGTTTAAATTGCACCGGGAAAGGAGGACGAGCATGTGCGTATGCGGACCGCCCGTTGGGATCGATCGTTCTTTTTTTTTCCTTTTTCCTCTGGCTTGGTGTTCTCCCGCTATTCAGATCTATCAACGAGGAAGGGCGACGAGCTGGACCGGTGTCTCCCGCGAACCCCTGTCACCTCGTTTTTCGTCACAGGACAGTCAAAAGCTACTCGAGAATCAGGCAACATGCAGCCGAAGTTGAGAGAGAGCATCTGGACCAAGACCCTCTGTGCGTCTCTTGAGCGCTTCGCTTGGCTGGGTCTGGGATTGGAGGATTTGGACGTGTGTCATCCACCACTACGTAATGTATGTACTATACATGTGCATGGGGAAACGTTTTGTGAAGGAGCCCAGATTACGATCTTCGTTAGCATCCGTTTTCGCTCAAATGATTCTGGGAAGCCCGCGTCCCCACCCACACCCCTACCAGTCCAGACGTTGAAACCGCAGCTCAAAGGAACGAGAATATATTAAAATAGGGTAGTCATCGCATGGATCCTGCAGCTTCCGCCGCGGCCCCCACCGAAACAAAACGGTCCAGGTGGGTCGATTCTCCTGAGAATCAGTAATCACGACTGTTACGTCGAGTCTCAGCGTCAGCACCCGGCCGGGGTTAGATGGAGGAGGGGGGAGGG
>JAPFUF010000230.1:0-47213 GCA_030780645.1 Aschersonia sp. MBC 508 | reverse complement strand
GGGTCATGTTTGTTAATCAGCTCCACTAACTTGAGAAAACGCCCATGTTGTGCGAGCCATTGTAAAGCAGTCTTTTGTTCGAACATAACGTTCATATTCGTGGCCTTTGACGTGATTGCCGTTACCATAGATTGCTTATCATCATATGCTGCTTCTGCTAACACATTCGATGAATCCACTGTGTCTTCGTTTACCATATCTAAGACATGCCGCATGATTGTCTCTGATCCTCTGACAGCTGACCGCAGTATTTCCAGCCCCTCAAGGCTAGGGAGCTTAAATCCGCGATCTAGTAGACTTTCCGTCACGTCGCGCCATTTCTCCTCAACTGCTAATGAAACTACTTTAGTACCGAGATCAGTATCGAAGCTCACATCTTTCTTCAATAACATTAACATTTCTTCCTGCCATTTGTGCCTAATAGTCACTGCCAACGCTGCCTTGCCATTGGGTGACTGAAGATCCATCCTTGCGGCCACTGACTTAAACAAGTCTCGCGACTTATTGGTTGTTACTAATCGCAATGCTTCTTCGGCAATTTCAGGTGAAATGGACCTCATTGGGTCGAGAAATTTTTGCACTACTTTGGTATAGTTGTGTTTCGCGGCCACTTGTAGGAACAATATCTGGTCGTGGTGTGATATTATTGTCATTTGTAATGCCAACATATCCAGTATATTCTCCCAGTCGTGAGATCTGATCTGCTGTAGAACTTCGTTCCTATTATACCCAGAAATGTGAATAGGCAAACGCGTGATTGGAAGCATTGACTCCAAGTTTTGGTCCTCCACCGAGGCTTTGAACTTCAGTTTGAACGCCATATCGTCAACGTGCGGGCAGATTTCAGCCAACAATTCGTGCTCGTTTAAGCTAATGTTGTGGAGGAATGGTGTTATCTGGTGATTGTTGTGCATAGGAAGATGCTGGGTATGAAAAATTGGGTCAAAAGGAAAGTATTGATGGTCCGCAATAGCTTCACGAGCCTCTTGCTTGATGCAAAGATTGTAATCGTCTAGGCCGGTGATAGAATTAGATTGAAGCATGTAACAGAATCGTCGTATAGCTCGTAGAACTTGAATATTTTTCGCTTCAATGGCCCGGTGCAGCGGTGTCTGTCCTTGCGCATTTGTTGTCATAAAAATGGCACCTCTTATTATGAGCGCACTAAGTGTGCGGAAAGCTTGAACTTCGCTGGCTGGGCCCGTCGCCAAAGCGTGCAGTGCTGTGTGTCCGTCTCGATCCTTCATATTGATTATCGGACCCTCGCTCAGATGCCTGTTTATCTGGTCCAAATCCAAAAATGTCAGGGGCTTCGGACCGTGCCTGTTAATCTGGTCCCAGGCCGGAAATGGCAAGGGCTTCGGATCCTTGCCCAGTTGCCTGTTTATCTGGGCCCAGTCCAAAAATGGCGGGGGATTCCGTGTATATTTTATCTCGCGCCGACCTGTTCTTGTTGCAAATTCATCAAAAATAGCTTGCTGTCGAAAGGATGAGACACCGCATTTTTGGTCAACGGCAAGGTCATTGATAATAGCAAAATGCCCACCCCTCGCTGCTAGGTGGAGAGCCGTTCGCTTGTGATTGTCTCGATCCATGATATTGGCCCCTGCGTTAATAAGACGACTAACGTAGGGTTGACCTTTCGCTGCAGCAATATGCAATGGCGTTTGTCCATGATTGTCTGGACGAGTCAGTCTTTGTTTGAGAATTATAGGATTTTCCATGGCGTGTAAAATCAGTAAAAATTGAATAATGAAAATTTTTAACGAGTTAAACTTTGATTTAAAGAATGTTCTATAGTGTATAAAGGTGAGTAGAATTTGAACAGTAATTTATAATAGAGTTAAAACTATGTACGGAGTGGCATCTTTCCCCTTTACAATTGATCGTGTGGCATTTAGCAGATTTTAGGTGGCAGATCAGGCAGCAAGTCGGGCAGTAAGTCGGGCAGTAAGTCGTTTGATAAGTTGTGCAATACGTAGGTGTAGTATTTGGGTAGCGATTTGGGTGGCAAATTGGGCAGTAAGTCGTTTAATAAGTCGTGTAGTATGTAAGTGTAGTATTCGGGTGGCAATTTGGGTGGCGATTTGGGTGACGGTTTGGGTGGCAAATCGGGCAGCAATTTACGCAGCAAATCGCGCAGCAAATCGCGCGGCGATTTGGGTGGCAAATTAATAATAGCTCAAATTACTAACTTCAGAAATAGCTAGACTAATATTAATATTAACTTAATTGCGGTTATTCAAAATTAGACTATATAATACGTATATCCCTTATATTAGATAACATTATCTAATTTCTGTCTACTAATGTTTAAAGACTATTTAATCTTCTTCTAAGTAAGAAGAGGGGTTATTAAAATCAAGGCCTCTTATTAGAGCTCTTAAGGAGTACAGTGAACACTTTTAGCTAAAATAACATGGAGTCAAGCAAAGGTAAATTACCTAATTTTTGCAAAGCTAGAGGTTTACCATTCTCATTTCTTTAGATTCTAAAACGCAACAGACCGAGGGTGTTGAGGGGAGCGGGGATGCTAGTAAAGCCGACATTTTGCCAAAGACGGAGAGCGATCTTCAGGACCCAGCCGAGCAAGGTTTGACAGGTCTACATTTGGCGGCCAGTCAAGGAAATTTCGAAAAAGTCGAAGATTTTCTTGAAGATGGAGCAAATCAGGACGCAACAAATGATAGCGACTCAACGGCTCTACACTACGCAGCTAAGCATGGACACGACACAATAGCGCAGATTCTACTCGATTTCTTCGCTAATCCGAACGCACAAGATAATCATCAACGCACACCCTTACACTACGCGGCTAAGCATGGACATGACAAAACCTTGCAAATTCTATTCGATTTTGCTGCTAATCCGAACGCACAAGACAACTATAAACGTACACCCTTACACTACGCAGTGGAGTTCGCGCATTATGAGTGTGTCTTGGTGCTCCTCAAGGCCGGAGCCAATCAAGATCTTCAAGACCAAGAAGGCCAGACAGTATATCATAAACAGTCTGACGAACCTATCTTGAATCTATTGCTAAAAGACGACGAAGAAATAGCTGCGACACCTGGAACAGTAAGTCATTGAATGTTTTAAATCTGTTTACTAGCTAAATTTGTCTGTAGCTAGATATACTACCGAGATTTCCAATCAGCATAAATGGGAATGCCCTTAATCGACCAATTAATCCGGCTGCGGACGCGACACATACTAAACATATTTTGATTCAGACCCGGTCAGGGCTTAGCCTGTCTCAGCGCCAAGACTTAGCAGATTCCGATGTTGTGGTCCAAGATTATGTCTGCAACAATACACACATTTGCTACTATGCAGGTCATGACATAAACCGGATTCGCAACGTGGACGGAGTTGTCTATGTGGATATCTACCGTGCGGAGTTCAAGATCGAAGCAAGTCTAAAACATAAAACTGAAAGCCAAGATATCGTCAATGCAGAAATTATTTTACATCATGCTATAGCTACAGATATTACTAAGTCCGAAGACTTGAAAGCCGCCCACGATAAACAGCTACAAGACTGCTGCAACAAAGTTCGGGAATTAGTTCCTCATTGCGAGGTAAATCCTAGGCCTTTACTGGGCAAGACTTTGTCAGCACACAATACGCTGCTAGTTACCTTGCCAGGCAACTGTTTGGAAAAACTCACCACAATTGACGAAGTACGCACGATCGAAGAGCTGCATCAAATCGAGCTCCAGAGCAATTATGCCCGTGTGACACTGGGGCTAGATGTTCAAGCGGAAGGCAACCAGGACTCAAATTCTCCTTACAAGGGAGAAGGCCAGGTAATCGCCATTGCCGACTCTGGCATTGACTGCGGGACGACGGGAAAAATCCATCACGCATTTGGGAATCGCGTGGTGAATATTCACTCGGCTGTCCCTGACTTTACCGGCCACGGAACTCACGTATGTGGTCTAGCTGTTGGAGATGGTATCATGGCGAATACGCACATTAGAGGCACCGCTCCCGCGGCCAAATTAGTGGTGCAAAGCTCATCGAACAAACAGCAAGGCGGCATGCAAAACCAGGACAATTTGTACGATCTTTTCAAATCTGCATACATTTATGGAGCTCGGGTGCATTCGAACTCCTGGGTATCTATTGATAAAAGCTCACCGAATTGCCATAGCGAGAACGCGCTCTTACCGAGACGCTACAGCCAGAACGCGAAACGCTACAGCCAGAACGCGCGCCACATTGATACTTTTGTTTACCGTCAACAAGATATGGTTATTTGCTTTGCGGCCGGGAATTACGCTTCATATCACGCAGAAACAGGTCAACTCCTCACAGGACAGATTGGAGAAGAGGCTGCTGCTAAGAATTGTATCACTGTTGGTGCATGCGAAAGCTCACGCCAAGATATTACGCACCTCTATAAAGTATACGATCAGTCCTTACCCCAAGATATCCAGAGCCGCCGTATGACGGGAAACGATTCTCTTGTGGCTGCCTTTAGTAGTCGAGGACCGTTTAAGGCTACCGATGCTCCGAAATCGCGCATGAAACCTGACGTAGTTGCGCCAGGCACTTTCATCCTGTCAGCAAACTCTAGCGTCAGGGCGAACAAATTACCACAGCATTACCGATGCGA
Organism: Aschersonia sp. MBC 508; assembly: GCA_030780645.1. Lineage (NCBI taxonomy): Eukaryota > Fungi > Ascomycota > Sordariomycetes > Hypocreales > Clavicipitaceae > Aschersonia > Aschersonia sp. MBC 508. The sequence goes on along the minus strand of JAPFUF010000230.1, from coordinate 42,592 downwards.
TGAAGATTGGTGTTATATGAGCGGCACAAGTATGGCTACACCTCTCGTTGCCGGTTGTGCAGCGCTCCTCCGCGAAGCCCTCATCAAGAAAGGCATCTTTGAACAACCAAGCGCCGCTATTATTAAGGCTCTAGTCATCAATGGCGCCGACCCCATTTCTGAGGGTTTGCCTAATGAACACTCCGGATTTGGTCGGGTAAATCTCAGGCAATCAATGAATATTGCTTGTGGCAATGAAGGCACAGCAATACACTATGATTTGCTTAAGCTTAAAACTGACGAGTTTCATTACAAAGTGCCAGTCTTAAGTCAAAGCATGACTCTTAAGATTACACTCGTGTGGCTAGACCCGCCTGGACCGTCAGTCATGAATCGACCCTGCATATTTACTGCTCAGGGATCAGGAAACCCCGAACGTGCGAAGAGGCAGTATAACACAACTCAGCAAGTTATACTAGAGAATTTGTCACTTGGTGAGGTAAAAGTTATTGTGCGATGCATTGAATTCTATTGTTCGTTTCACTTTGCTATTGTATGGCGATTATATTCTTCAGTAAAGTAGAAGATTAAGTAGTTTAAATTATTATTTAGGGTGTTTTTCAAGGTATAGCTATTAGGCTTAGGCTAAAACATAGGCCCTTAATAAACGTACTTATTTTTAAATAATTTAACACCGGCTGGGCACATAACTGTCCGAGCCAAATATAACCGGGCTTCTTGGGCGAAGGCTCCTCGCGCGGGGACTTCGCGGCCTGTCTCTGACAGGACTTCTCGATCTTCGTGGCGAGCGATCGGAGGTGTTGGCTCCAGCCGAGGCTATGGAAAGTACGGTTGGCTCCGACTGTGGCAGACTAGTGGTCATGCTTCGCAAAGCTCACTGCGTGCCCATCGACGACGCTTTGCATCGCCCGAGCCAACCGCGCCAGCGACTCTGCCCGATAGTACTTGGCGCTCGCCGTCAGCGTCACTTCCCACTGTCCCTCGCCCGGCCGAGCCGTGATCGAGATAAACGGCAGGTCAGTGGGCACATAGTCCTCGTGGACCTGCAGTGTCGAGCGCGCGCCAGCTGTGCTGAAGCTTGGCGTCTCGTCAATGTTCTGGTACTGCAGCACAAAGCCGAACCCTTCATCAGCGCGATCCCACCCGGCCACCGCCTTTCTGATGTCGCTGAACTGGCTGCCTTCGTGCGCCAACCCGGCTACCCGTTGCGCGTGCACTTGCTGAGCGACACGATCAAGCGCAGTATCGTCACCGCTATCGGCATCGTGGAGAGTAAGTCGGACAGGCGCAACATTCACACAGGGGCCACCGACAGCCATGAGGTGAGGAGCCATGGCGCGCCCGGATACCAGGAACCCGAGTGTCAGGTCTCGGCAGTCCAGCACGTCTGATATGGCCGATGCACAGACGGCGATGAATGTGTTGGCAGCACTGTCCGTGTACGTGGGTGTGCGCAAGACAACCTTCTGGCTGACTTCCTGATTGGGGCTCGCATTGCCGGCGGGGTTATAAGGTAAGCGCGAGATTTTGGATCCGCGCAGAAGCGTCTGCCAGTATTGGACTGAGCTTTGGCGACCCTCTTCGAGGAATTGCATGTAGTCCGAAAACGGCGCAATGGTCGGTCGCGAGCCGTCGTTGAGAAACGTTTCCAAGAAACGCACCATGGACTGCAGCATGAAGCCGTCGTATTGGGCATGGCAGAGTCGTAGAGCGAGACGTTTGTGACCGCTCGCTGATTGAAAGACGGCCATTCGCACGTAGGATTTGCCAAGGTGAAGGGTGTCGACATCGATAGAGCACCACCGGCGCGAGGCGTCCGCCAGGGACTGCACAGAGTGCACGTCGACGGCTAACGGGAGTTCTTTGGGAATCACCTGGAAATACTGGTCGTCCTCGATAACAAACACAGCGCGAAGAATATCGAAGGAGCCCCAAAGTAAATGGCATGCTGTTACGAGCTCTTCGCGCCGGATCTCTGCAGGGAAGTCCAAGAAGAAATGGTATGTTCGACCGAGCGGAGTCGCGGCTGCAGCCTGCACACATTCGCGCTGAAACTCCGTCACGGGAAGGACATCCAGAATCTCGAGACTCGGGTAGTGTTGGGAAATATGAGTGGAGATTCGATCCAGCGAGGTTCTCACAAGCGACAATGGTGCGTATCTGCGAGCTAGATGCTTCTGAGTCGTAGCTACGGAAGCCAGCTTCTGCAGACTCGGGTTTTCAAAAATGTCAATGACCGAGAGGGACAGTCCGTCTTCGGAAGCGGCCGCGACCAAACGCATCGCTCCAACAGAGTCGCCGCCGATGCGGAAGAAGTCGTCGGTGGCTGAGATGGATTGGCGGTCGACGTTGAGTACAGCCGACCACAAGTGCTGGAGGCGCAGCTCAATCTCCGTGGAAGGCTCTTGGAAGGCTCCATGTGAGCGATTGCGATGTAGACTGGCAAGCTGCTCGAGCGTCATTTCCGAAACGATCTGACGGAGGCGGCGGCGGTCTGTCTTGCCGGTTCCGGTGCGCGGAATTATTTCCACGGGAATGTACGCGGATGGGATCATAGAAGGTGTCAGAAGATTCCTGATGTTCTGATCAATGAGCAGCGTGAGATCATCGAGCGTGCTGCTTCCCCGATCCCCGGCTGCACTGGTGTCATCGAGAGCCAAGAATGCGACCAGCAGCGGCGCAGTGCTCCCAGATGGATATGCAACTTCAACAACCACGGCGAGATCTGGTCGAGAATTGAGACACTGCCTCAGACAGTTCTCAATGTGTCCGAGCTTGATGAGCTGGCCGCGGAGCTTCACCCGATCGTCCTTGCGACCTACAAATATGAGTGTCCCATCGGGATCATAGCGAACAAGGTCTCCGGTGCGGTATAGGCGGCCGTTGCGCCCAGGGAAACGGGGACCGGCGCCTTGCGCGAGCCACGGAGGGTTCTCAACAAAGACCTCTGCCGTTTTTTGCGGCTCGCCCAGATATCCTCGGCCAACTAATGGACCCTCGAGCCATAACTCCCCGACGGAGCCAACAGCCGCGAGCGCTAGACCGTCTGGACGCACGACCCAGGTGATTGTGCCACTACCTTTTCCAATGCTTGGGTCATTGGTATCTCCTGCTTGGACTCTCGTGATTGTATTCGTCACTGTACACTCAGCCGGACCATACGCGTTGCACATCATGTCCACGTTTTGCCAGCCAAGTGTATCCCATCGCGTCAGCTTCTCGCCGCTAAAGACGATTGTCCGCATAGATTCCGGAATGTCACTTGCTTGAACAAGTCTTGCCACAGTGGGCGTGAGCAGCGCGTAAGTCGGCCTGAGCTTCCGCAGGGATCCAGCGATGTTGTCGAGCCGATCTTCTTGACTGGGAATACACAGACAGCCGCCGGCAGTCAGGGCATGTAGCGCGTTAGACCAAGCTACATCGAAGGCGTACGAGACATAATCGAAGACGCGAGAGGTATTCGAAAGTCCCAAGGCGGCCTGCTGGTGAATCACAGCACTGGTAAAGTTTTTATGGCTAACTACTGCTCCTTTCGGTTCGCCCGTGCTTCCAGAAGTGAAAACAACGTAAAGCATGTCGTCTGGACGAACCTTGGGCAATTTCTCATGTCGCAACTTGTGCGGATCTTGTGTTGCCGTCTCAGCCACAACGATCTTTGCCGTGGTCCCCCCCTGCTCCGCTAGCGTGTGAGACAAATTCTTGTTGCATTGCGAGGAGACAATGAGGCATTGCCTCGAATGCGCATGCGCTTGCCGAACAATTTTCTGTAGCTGGGCTTTGGAGTGGCTGGAATCCAGTAGAACAGCAGCGGCGCCCGTTTTCATGACTCCCAGCATTGCGACTGGGGTCCATTTGGACTTTTCAAAGCAAAGTGGTACGATTGTACCACTGCCAACGCCGGCAGAGACCAAATGGTGGGCTAAAGTGGAAGACAAGATGTCTAGCTCGTGGTACGTAAAGTTCCCGTCCCAAGCGCAAACAGCCGGCGCACCAGGCCGCTTCTCCACAACACTCGCAAAGAGCTCGTGTACACAGGCCTCATGGGCTTCCGGGACAGTCGCGTTCCAAGACCATATGTCGGTCAAGTCTGCCGTACTCATGGGCACAATCTCAGACACTTTGACAGCGGTGTCCAATTCGCAAAGCCGCCTGATGATGCCTTCGAGTTTCTCCGCCATGGATTTTACGGTTCGCGCCGAGGTGACTTTGCTGTCGAAGCTAAAGGCAAGGTCGAGGCCGTCGTCGTGCAAATCACAAATCACCGCCAATGCGTAGGAACTGAACTGGTTCAGAGAGAGATCAGAAGCTTCCTGGACTTCTTCCAAAAGTGCACTTTCCTCCTCCACACCATGTTTGATGTCTTGTTTTGGCTGTACCACCAATAGGCATTGAAAGTCTGACGCCTCCGACTCAAGCTCGCCGAGGCTCCTGATGCGCGACAGACCAAATTGCTCATACGGCAACATGGCGACCGACTGCGATTGAATTTGTTGCTGTAATTCCTTAACATGGATATTCTGGTCGACTTTGATGCGCAATGGTACAGTGGCAATGGTAGGTCCGATAATGCGATCAATACCCGGCATGGCCGCCTGACGACCACTGACAACAGCGCCAAAAACAACATCTGTCGTCTCGCAGCCGGCTTGAAGGATTGCCCAGGCAGCACGAAGCAAATTCGAAGTCGTGATTTCGCTTTGTGGCCAGCGCAGGCCGGCAATGGCGTGAGTCGTAGTTTCGTCAGGTCGAGGTTGATACTTTGGCGTCGGCAAGGGAGGGAATTGCATAGCTTCGCAGTCTTTCAGTTGAGAGCGCCAGAACTCAGCAGCAGCACTTTGGTTCATTGTAGAAGTGAGCTGAACAAAATGTTGAAACGGCGTGATACCGAGAGGCACAGATGATCCGTCATAAAATCTTTCAATCTCACTCAAAAGTAGCGGCAAAGACCACGCGTCGTAGAGAGCATGATGAATAGTCCAGATAAAATAGCGATGGCCAGACTGGTTATCCGCGACAAGGGCAGCGTGCGTGAGCCTGGAGCCCAGACCGATTGCGCAATGTTGATCCTCGGCAAGATAGCGCGTCAAGTCGTTTCCATCGGCGGCAAGGGGTTGACCTTCAGCTGTCACGACCTGAACGAGCCCATGACCCATTATATCAACGATGCGCGTGCGTAAGATGTCATGGGCCTCGGTAAGCTGTTCCCAAGCCCGTCGAAAGCGACCCGAATCGGCATCTGAGCGCAGACGGAATACATACCGCGCAAGGTAATCGCCGGAGTGCTTTGCTGTCATAGCGAGTAACCCCTGCTGTAGTTGTGTGCAAGGGAACACGTCCAAGATCTGCTCGGCAGGTACTTGGCATCGGGTTGCTGCCTCGGTCTTGACCATTTGCGTGTTTCTGCCGGTGTCAAGCAACGAAAACGGGGTAATGGACTCGACGTGAACAGCGTCCTTGGAAGCTTTCGCCAACTCACTCAAGCTGAGTGCGCGGAAGACATCCGCGACAGAAAATGAAAGTCCTTGATCACGGGCTAAAGTGACGAGGCGCATGGCTGCGATCGAGTCGCCACCAATTTGAAAGAAATTGTCACGAGCAGAAATTGTTTTGCGATCAATACCCAAAATGTTTGCCCACAGTCGCTGTATTTGGCGCTCGACTTCTGTTTTTGGCTCTTGGAAGCGACCCTCAGAGCGCGCTGGTGACAGATCGGCGAGCTGGCCAAGAGTGATTTCACCGATCATGCTCCTCAAGCGGCGACGATCAGTCTTGCCGGTGCCAGTCACCGGGATCTTTTGTATAGGAAAGTAGGCGGCCGGAATCATGTACGATGCCAGGTGTCTTGCGATGCTGTCGTCAATGAGATGCCTCAGTGTCGTCATTGTGGCTTGTATATCCGTCTTCGTCCCGTTCGCCGCTGGCCCGATGGCCAAGAAGGCAATCAGAAGCGGTGTAGCGCTCCCAGAAGGTTTGCCTACTTCGACGACGACAGGAATTTTAGCCTCAGGCAATTCCGATTGAGATTCCAAACACCTTGAGATGTGGAATTCGACCTCTCCAAGCTGAACGCGTTGGCCACGAATCTTGACTTGGTCATCTTTACGACCCATAAACTCGATCGTCCCGTCAGTGTTGTATCTGGCCAAATCACCCGTCTTGTAAAGTCGTCCTGGACGCCCTGGATTGTTGTGGCCGCCACGAAGAAGCCAGGAGGGATTCTCGACAAATGCTTCTGTCGTTTTGTCCGGATCGCCCAAGTAGCCTCGCCCAACAAGCGGTCCCTCGAACCAAAGCTCTCCGACCGTGCCAATGGCCGCCAGCCCAGATCCGTCTAATCGAACGATCCAAGTGACCAATCCGGCACCCCTACCGATGCTCGGGTCTTCTTTCGTGCTTGGGTCGACGTCCCCGACTGCCCCGGCCACTGTACATTCTGCAGATCCATAACCATTGCAGACTGCAGCCATGTCTCGCCACTGCCCGAGGTCCGTCCAGAGAAGCTTTTCGCCCGCAAAAATGATTCGTTTGAGCGACGGTATGTCCTGGTGACGCATCAGTCGGGCGACTGTCGGGATCATGACTGCATAAGTCACATTGTATCTCCTGATGGCCCCTGCTAAGTCTCCCGCTCGCTGTTCATCGCTCGGGATGCAGACACACCCACCGCAAGCTAGTGTGTGCAAGAGATTGAACCAAACAGCGTTAAACGCATAGGAAGCGTAGTCGAGCACTCGTGGAGAGTCAACAAAGCCAAATGGAATCTTGTGGTGCCGAATGGCACTGCTAAAATTGCCGTGGTTTATAACGGCACCTTTTGGTACGCCGGTACTTCCGGAAGTGAAAACGACATAAAGCATATCCCCAGATTTCACTTTGACCGGCCGCCAATCCCGTATGTTCGAGATCTCTTGCACTGACGTTTCGACGACCAGCACATCAGCATCCTGCGAGAGTTCCCGAGCCAATCCTTCGTTCAGCTTTGAGGATAGGAAGAGGCGTCTTTGCGAGTGTGTGTGTGCTTGCTGGACAATGACCCGCAAACGGTCTTTTGGATGACTCGTATCAAATATCATAGACGCGGCCCCAGCCCTCATGACTCCCAACATGGCTACGGGTGTCCACATTGACTTTTCGAAGCAGAGTGGGATAATGCTTCCGTGACCGACGCCTAGCCTATTCAGAAGGCATGCTAAGCGAGCAGAGAGATGATCGAGTTGTTGAAATGTCAGTTCACCGTCCCAAGCGCAGATGGCAGGCGCGTTAGGTTGTCTGCTCGCGACACCAGTGAAGATGATGTCATGGACACAGGCATCGATAGCCTCAGGGACGTGGGCGTTCCAGCTCCAAATATCTGCCAAGTCCTCCCGGCTGAGATTGGAGATGCTCTTCAAGCTTGCAGAACGAGAATTATTGAGCTGCCTGACGAGAGATCCAAACTGAAACATCATTCTTTCTACCTGATCGCTTTTGAGGATTGAAGAATCGTGCCAGATTAACAAATTCAAGCTGTCCAGCTGAATCTGACATTTCAGGTGCAATGCGAAAGCCTCGCGTGGTCTCGTTGGATCGATCTTGGGGTTGGAAGTTTTGTCAAGGCGAAACGTCTCAAGCACGGATTGAAAGTCGCAAGCCCGTTCACCTTCTGCTCCAAGTTGGCGAAGCCAGCGTCGATTGACACCGCGAAATCCTTGCAATTCACCATATACCGCCAATGTTTCCTTGAGGACTCCATCAATCGGCTGATTACGCTCAAGTGTCAGTCGGACGGGAAGTGGCGATGCGGAGACTGTTGATTGGTCAAGTGCAGTAGGCCTCGTGGCTCCAAAAATCACGTCGTCTGTGCTTGTGTGATCTGCTATCAGTAACGCCCAAGCCGTCCATAGCACAGCGGTATTCTCAGCTTCAGAGCCAAGCAGATGGATATCCTCCAGGTCGTAATTAGCAGAGCAATCAAGCTGGACTTTGTATGTGGGTTGAGGCAAGGTAGGGAAGTGACTCGTTTCCAATCCTTGGAGTCGATTTCTCCAAGTCGCCTCGACTTGAGTCCGCGTAGCGCCAGTGCGATGGCTGAAAAATGCATTGTACAACGCCTCGTTTGTGTCCGGCGCATCAAGAAGAAAGCCGATTGCTTGCTCAAACAGCTCGGCAGCTTCAAGGGCCAGGGGCTCTTCAATGCGGTCTGCACGATACCCGAGCTGAATCTCGGTGTCGGATCCGTTCAGTTCGGCAGAGATGCCAATGTCATACTATAGTCGGTCAATAAAAGAAAGATTGCTTCTTACAACTGCTGCGACTTGCTTACCTCGTTGGTATTGTCTCCCGACACGCTTTCGAGGCGAAGGCCTTCTTCATGTTCCTTCTGTTTCTGTATGGCCCGTCTCACGGTCATTGCCGTGTTGAAGAATTGTCGTCCACGCAGCCCCAACCTTTCCTGCAATCTCGCAAGGGAAACATGCTGATATTCTAGGTGACTGGCCAGATGGCTGCCAGTCTCGGCTAGAATGTCTCGCCAAGGGGCATTCAAGTCAACACGACCGACCAACGTGTTGATGAGTGGTCCAACAATAGCTTCAACCTGTTCCACGGCGATGTCGCGACCAGAAGCTAGGTACCCGAAACAGACAGTCTGCTTGCTGGTGAGCTGCGACAATACCATGGCCCATGAAACCTGGAGAAAAGTCGAGCGAGTGATGTCGTTTTTTTGGCAAAAATCGGCGATCTGACCTGTGAGCCGGGGCGCGATAGTAATATCCGTGTGATGCCCTTCATTACGGTTGCTATCTGGGAAGACTGGCACTTCGCACGCCTCCACGTCGGTCAGGAAATCACTCCAGTAATCCAACTTCTTTTCCTGTGTGATAGTGAGCATTTCTTTGATCGCAATCTGAAAATTCGGGCCGTCCCGTAAATTTTCCCCGAGACTGTACGCTTTTTCAACGTCGGCCAGCAGGGTGGGGAAGGACATCGCATCTATAAGAGCATGGCTGATATCAAGGCGACAAGCCACTTTGCTACCTGACGCTTGACAAATGGTGAGCAGAAACGGCGGTTCGTGATCGCAAAACACTGGCTTGCATAAGTTGGTAAGTTCTTCTGCTGGATCGTCTTTATCGGTGCGAATGTGTTGAATGCGAATCGGAGCCTGCCGAAGCTGGATCTGAACGAAGCTTTGAAGCTCCGCTGACTCGAAGAAAATAGATGCGAAGATTGAATGACGCCTGAAGGTCGTCCGCCACGCGTCTTCCAGCCTTTTTGCATCAACTGTACAGCCAGGATTGCGACTAGATAATTCGATGCACTGCCAAATCTGTACAATGTGATAAGTTGCCGATCCCTTCGCAATACCCAGAAGTATACCCTCTTGCAGCGGTGTACAAGGAAAAATGTCCTCGATATCGTTCTGGCGGATACCATGCTTTGCTAGCTGAGTCACGAGATTGTTGAGTCCTCTATACATGACCAGATCAAGCGGCTTGTCCGAGACATTTAATAGCGGAAAGTCGCTCAAGGTGGGCGCCCTGGCGGCATGGACGAGAGATGACACCGCCAATTCGAAGTTGTTCTCCAGATCATCAATGCACTTCTTAAGCGTCGCGAAATGGCTCATGTGCCGATTCAATGAAATAGACAAGTGCAGTTTCCCTTCAATCACGCTGCCATTCACTTCTATCAACGCCAGGCGTCGACTTGCCGGGGATGCTTGAATGAGATCAGCATCAAGGCGGCTGAAGATCGAGTTTGCGCCCTCGAGTTGCTGGAAAATCCCGCCATAATTGAAGAGAACTTCGGCATAATCGAAATGCCCAGAGTGAGCTTGTGAGGCAAAGTGAGGCACGCCTTTTCCAACAATCCTGCGGCGCGTGTCTTTCACGAATCTTATCGCGTCAAAGAGAGTGCTATCTTTCTGCAGGGCTATCTGCACAGGATAAAGAGTGGTAAACCAGCCGACCGTTTCTGACACGTCAAGGGAAGCCTTGCCGAGGGATTCCCTTCCATGAGACTCGACGAAGATGGCTGGGGCAGGGCGAGACGGGAATTTTTCATGCATGGAAAAAATGAGAACAGCAATCATAACATCAAGCGGTTCTGTCCGCAAGCTTGTATTACAATCGTCCAGCAAGAGGGACGTTGTCGCTGCATCGAGACAAATTTCATGTTCATCAACGGCGCCGTGAGTATTTTCGAGCAAATCCACGTTCCAGAAGTCAAGCTTATCGATCAATTGGAAAGGGAGATGGCGCGAAGCATTATCTTGGCCGAGCTGCTTCTGCGCAAATGTCCACTTGCGAAAGGAAGTCCCAATGACTGGGGGTAGGTGCATTCCCCGTAGCTGCTGCTCCAGATCCTGCCAAATAATCCGCCATGAGACAAGGTCAATGACCAGGTGATGTGCGGTGAGAAGCAAGTTGATGTCGCCATCGCCCGTTACGAAATAATCAACGGCGAAAACTGGGCCATGAACAATATGCAAAGATTCTTGTCTCCTTTGCGCCAGGTGCAGCATAGATTCCTGGGTCAACTCTCGATGTGCGCTGAATTCGAATGATTCCTGGCTTTCTTCGGCGATATACTGCTCCCAAGAAGAGTTCGAAGTGCACCTGAAGCGTGCCCGTAACATTGGATGCCGTGCGACGATAGCTTTGACTGCTTTGCACACCTGTTCAGCGCCGTGCACTTCCCGCAATCGGAGGAGGAAACTCTGATTGAAGTGATTCAAGCCACTGGGATGAACTTGGAAGAACATCTGTTGGATCGGAGATAGGCCCCAGGCATTTTCTGACCCTTCTTGTTCCAGTTCATCGTTGTCGTCAGCGCGATTGTCCGTGGAATGCTGGCAACATGTAGCGATTTTTTCAATTGTCTGATTCTTCAAAAATTCACCCACAGTCGCGCTGATTCCATGCTGCGCACGAAGTCGGGAAACGACCTGCATAGCACTAATCGAGTCGCCACCAAGTCTTGTAAAGGGCGTGTCGACCGAGATGCGATCCAATGAAGTACCAAGCACATCAGCCCAGCTCTGCGCGAGGATCGACTCAAGCTCATTTGACGGTGCTTTGCGATGACTGTTTTGGTTATTGAGTTCGACTAAATCGATTGTTTGGCCCACTTGCCGAAGCTGCCTTCGATCAGTCTTTCCAGTTGCCGTGACGGGGATCCTTGCGATAGGTATGAATGCTGATGGAACCATATGTGGTGGCAAACATTGGAGTAATTCATCAGTCAGCCCGCAGACGATATCGTAGCCCACGTCCCTGAGCCGGTCAGTACTTAGTTTCGACGCTCCCGGAGGGCTGATGAAGGCGATGAGAACGGGATTGGGACTCTCGCGTGGCGTGATAATCTCTGCTACCACTTGGACGTCGGGCGCTATCAACTTGCTGATGTTTGCCTCTACCTCGCCGAGCTCAACGCGTTGGCCGCGGATCTTAACCTGATCATCTCTGCGACCTATGAATTGGAGGCTGCCATCAGTATTATAGTACGCAAGGTCACCAGTCCGATACAGACGCCCGCAGCGCCCGCGAGCACTCGGTCCTCCTGCCAGTAGCCAAGGAGGATCTTCGACGAATGCTTCTGCCGTCTTTTGGACGTCTCCCAAGTAGCCTTGACCGACGAGAGGGCCTTCGAGCCATAGCTCGCCGACTGTTCCGACAGCAGCCAGGGCGTGGCCATCCAAACGAACAACCCATGTGACGGTAGCACAGCCTGTCCCTATGCTGGGCTCGTTCTTGCCTGGCGAAGTTTCGCCGAGAATGTTGCCGATTGTGCATTCGGCTGTACCGTAGCAATTTAATACAACAGCAGATGGTCGCCATGCCTCTACATCGGATCGAAGTAGCTTTTCACCCGCGAAAACAATATGACGCAAATTTGGTACATTCTCTGCTTTCAAGGTTCGGGCTGCGCTGGGCGTAATGACCACAAAGTTGGCGCGTAATGTGTTGATTGATAAGGCGAGATTGCTGTTCCTATCCGTCTCGCTAGGAACACAGACGCATCCTCCAGCGGCTAACGGCTGCAATGCATTAAACCACGCTGCATCAAAAGCGTATGAGGCGAAATCGAAGATGCGTGTTGATGAAGTGAGGCCACTTTGGCGTGATTGGTGTTGGATAGCACTGCTAAAGTTTTTGTGACTGATCATCGCTCCTTTCGGCGTACCGGTGCTACCGGAGGTAAACACCACATAGAGAAGGTCATCCGGCTGAATCGGAGGCGGCCTCCAACTGGTTTCTTTCCGTTTATGCGCCTCAATCTCAGTAACAACAATCGTTGCCTCCGGTGATAGTTTCCGAGCCTTTTCTTCATTTGACTTGGAGGACAACAGTAGGCGGATTTTTGATTGTGCATAAATTTGCCGCAAGATAGCGCGTAATCGAGTCTCTGGATGATTCGAGTCCATCGCAACAGATGCTGCCCCAGACTTCATAACTCCAAGCATTGACACGATCGTCCACATTGACTTCTCAAAATAAAGCGGAATAATCGTTCCTGGACCAGCCCCCAGATGACCGAGATGAGCAGCTAAACGCGTTGATAGTGTGTCAAGCTGCTGGTAGTTCAATTCGCCGTCCCAAGCGCAGACAGCGGGGTCATATGGATGTTTCTTCGTGCTATTGGAAATGAAGTCATGAACGCTTGCCTGAACAGGTTCCGCAAGAGTCGCATTCCAGCGCCAAATATCGTCCAGATCCTCCTTACTGACGACTTGGATGTCTCGGAGGGCATGGTGACGCTCGCCCTGGCTCAATTGCTCAATGATGTTCCTCCATTGTCGCAAAATTCTCTGCATCTGTCCTGGCCTCGTGATTGACGAGTCAAATCGTGCCGCTAGTCGGAAGCTACCATTGTTCTGAACTTGACATCGCAGATGTAGCGCCAAGCCTTGGCAGAAATGCGATGAATCAATATTTTGCTGCGACACTTTGCTGTCATGCTCGCAGTCTATTTGAAGCAGCGCGGTGAGAAGCGAGTGGCATTGATCACCGTCCTCACCAAGGGTACGAATCCAGTGGTTGCCGACACGTCCGAATTGTGCAAGTTTCTCGTACATTGTCTCTGCTTCGTTGATCGCCTGAGACGCCTGTTGAGCGTCATCCACTTCTATCCGGGTCGGCACTATCGACAATGGCTTTGCTATCCCCCTCGCGCGCCCATGATTACGTGCATTTTTTTCGGGCAGCTCGTCAACAACGCTTCCAAACAAGACTCGATTGGTCCCTGTATAGTTTCTGACCAGTATAGCCCATGCCATCCAGAAGATAGCTGCAATCTGTTTCCTGCTTCCAGAAAATAAACTATCGTGGACATGCAGCTCCTCCATGCAATCTAACACTGTCTTATGTGTAGGGTGAGGCAGAACGGGAAACGGTGATAATGTTTGCACGTTTTGAAGCTGGGTGGTCCAAAATGCCTCAGCTTCTTTCCGATGAGCGCCGGTTTGGTGGAAGAAGAAATTGTCAAAGAGAGATTCTTGAGCTCGTATATGATGTCCATGCTCCAAGAGGAAGTCGATAGCACGCTCCAATATCTCGACTGCTTGGTGAGCTAGAGATTGTTCGACGCGACCGTTGTGATATACAAGGTGGATGGCTGTATCGGACTCGCTCAATTCGGCAGCGATTGTGACATCAAACTGACCATCGTAAGCATATTATCGATTGTCGTATGAAAGATTTGTTCCTTCGACTTACCTCATTGGGATCGTCTGCATAAATTTCTTTAAAGTAGAGTCCCTGATGACTCTGCTTCTCGGTGAAGTTGGATCGAATTGTAAGACCAGTATTGAATAGACGCTGGCCGCCCATTCCCAGCTTCGAATGCAATCTGGCCAAGGACACATGCTGGAATTCGAAGTGATTCGCCAAATCTTGTTTCGTCTGTTCCAATACCTGTTCGGCCGGGGCGTTGACATTGATGCTGCTGACGAGACCGCTGATCATTGGTCCGATAATTTCCTCTACGCCTTCAATGGCAAGATCGCGCCCTGAAGCAAGGTAGCCAAAACAGGCCCGTGGCTTATTCGTTAATTGCGAAAGGACCATCGCCCATGAGACTTGTAGAAACGTGGAACGGGTAAGATCATGAACACGACAAAATTCGTAGATGCCTTGAGTTATAGATCGCTTGATGGATATTTCCTCATGCCCCCCTTTATCGTACTGACGGGGTCTTGAAGCAATAATACAAGGTTCAACCCCATGTAGGAAGTCGCTCCAGTATTCGAGCTTGCGTTCCTGCGAAGTTTTTATGATATCTTTGACTGCAAGCTGAAATCCAGGTGCAATTGGCATGACTTGGCCCAAGCTTTGGTGCCCCTGGTCGTATGTCGTGGCTACATCTGCCAAGAGAATTGCAGTTGACTCAGCATCGATGAGAGCGTGACTGACGTCCAGACGACAGGCTATTCGGCCGCTTGAGGGTACATGGCAGATCGTTACGGTGTAAGGAGGCTCTCTCTGGTCGAACACGGATTTTTCCATCTGCATCAGCGTGTTTCCGGGATCATCTACGGATGAAGGCTGGTGGTGTCGGATTCGGATGGCTGGACGTGAAAGTTGAACCTGCACAAAGGTCTGGAGAGCCGGAGATTCTACGAATATCGTTGAGAATATGGAGTGGCGGCTCACCGCGCTCCTCCATGCAGCTTCAAATCTTGAGGGGTCCGGCGGCGCCCTTTGGTGTCCATCATTGCAACTCCAGACTTGCACGATTTGATAAGTTGCAGATCCCTTTGCCATGCCTAATAATATCCCCTCCTGCACTGGTGTGCAAGGCAGCAAATCCACCACATCGTCAAAGCGAATCTCCAAGCATGATAATTGATGCATGAGGTTCTCCAGTTGGCCGTAGGATGTTGCCAATAGCGGAAAATTGCTCAAAGTCGCTGTTCGAGGTGCTCTCATCAAGTCGAGCGTTGCCGACCGCAATGCTTCCCCGAAGCCAGACACCCATCTTTTAAGAGTTTTAATGAATCTCATACCACGATGTATCGAGATTGAGAAGCGTACTTCCCTTTCTATGGTAATTGCATTAATCTCCACTAGGGCGAGGCGGCGTGTATCTGATGGTGACGCGTCAACGAGGTCAATATCCACGCGCTGGAAGATCGACTGCTGACTTTCCAGCTGTTGAAAAGATCCGGCGTAATTGAACAAAAATTCAATCTCCGCACAGTCCCGAGACCCGAAATTAGACGCAAAGTAGGGCAGCCCATTGCTAGCGATTCTCCGGCGAACATCCTTGACCAGTTTGACAGTCTCGATGATATTGCTATTTTTGTGCAGCGGCACCTGT
The DNA here is from genome assembly GCA_030780645.1 of Aschersonia sp. MBC 508. Lineage (NCBI taxonomy): Eukaryota > Fungi > Ascomycota > Sordariomycetes > Hypocreales > Clavicipitaceae > Aschersonia > Aschersonia sp. MBC 508. The sequence continues at coordinate 27,292 of JAPFUF010000230.1, read as the reverse complement.
ACTGGAGAGAGTGTGGTGAACCAACCTACTGTCTCAGCAAGGTCAACTGATGCATTGCTGAGTTGCTCACGCCCATGTCCTTCAAGAAAGATGGCTGGGGCAGGTCGATCAGGAAAAGCGACCCATAATGAGTAGATGAGCGAGGCAACCATGACATCAATAGGTTCAGTTTGGAGGCTTTGGTTGCAATCACCAAGCAACAGCGATGTAGCAGCCCGATCAAGGTGGACTTGATGGTCATCCGCAGCGTCGAGTATGTTTTCCGCGGGGGTGACGTGCCAATAATCGAATTGATTCGCGACTTTGAAAGGGATCATATCTGCAGCGTTCGCTTCTTTGCTCAGTTGTTTCTGCAGGTCCACCCAAGTACGGAATGAGGTGGCCCCGAAGTGAGGTTGAGTTGCTGTGCCATTCAAGAGCTGCTCCAAGTCTTGCCAAATCACTCGCCAAGAGACTAGATCAATGACTAGATGATGCCCCGTAAATAGAATCTCAACTTTCGTCCCTCGACCGACGTTGAAGTAATCAACGCTAAACACTGGACCAGCTACTATGTTCAGAGAAGCCTGTCGTGATTGTGATAAGCTGGCTACGCCAGCTTGAGAATCAACATCATGAACAGCAAACAAGAAGCCGTTGTTCGGAGTAACATATTGCTCCCACGTTTTATCGGGGCTTTGTTTGAAACGCGCTCGAAGCATAGGGTGTTTGGACACAACAGCAGCGACTGCAATTTGAACTTCATAAGCAGTGTATGGTCTCTTGAGATGCACTAAAAATGCTTGGTTGTAATGATTGAGCCCGTCTGGGTGGCAAAGAAAGAATCTTTCTTGAATCGGAGATAGAGCGAACAACTCTCCAGTCTCCTCTCGTTTGTTGAAATTCGTAGCAATATCCCTAGTATGTGATCGACAGCATGGGGCAATCTTTTCAATCGTCTGGTTCCGCAAGATATCGCCTGCAGTTAGATCAAGACGCCGTTTGCGAAGTCTCGACAAAACTTGCATGGCACTGATAGAGTCACCGCCAAGCCTGGTAAAAGCTATGTCTATCGAGACAGAGTGTTGGGAAAGACCTAGAACCTCGGCGAAAACCTCCACAAGAGATCTCTCGACTTCGGTAGACGGTGCCTTGATTATATCTGCGTCCGGGCCCGAGTTCATAAGATCTACCGTCTTCCCGATCTGGGCAAGACGTTTTCTGTCCACTTTTCCCGTCCCGGCAATAGGGATAGCGGCAATTGGCAAATAGACTGTTGGAATCATGTGCGGTGGAAGTCGCTTGGCCAATTCAACGTTGCATCCTTTGGTGAGCTCCGAAACTGTAGCTTCGAGATCTTCATGTCGCGCAGTCAAGTTTCCTGGTGGGCTGACAAAGACAGCGAGAATCGGGTTTGTAGTAGTTTGTGGTGTAATGACTTGCGCCACGACTTGCACATCACCTGCAGTTGAGAGTAAGTCGTTGATGTGAGTCTCGATGTCGCCAAGCTCAACGCGTTGTCCATGGATCTTGATCTGATCGTCTTTTCGTCCTATAAACTGGAGAGATCCGTCACTGTGATAGCGAACGAGGTCTCCAGTCCGGTACAAGCGCCCTCGGCGGCCAGAACTGTTTGATCCGCCTTCAAGTAGCCATTCGGGGTCTTGTACGAAGGCTGCAGAAGCTGTCGTAGACAGATAACCCTGGCCGACAAGCGGGCCCTCCAACCAGAGCTCCCCGACTGTGCCAATAGCCGCGAGACTTTTGCCATCCACACGTACGATCCAGGTTGTTGCTCCACAGCCTCTGCCAATGCTCAGTCCACTCGAAGGCTCCGACCCCTCAAACACATCTCGAATGTCTGTATTTAGAGTGGTGTAGGGCGTGCATTCGCAGGGGCCGTACCCCTGAATGACTTTTTCGACATTTTTCCAACATCTCAAATCAGATCGTGAGAGTTTCTCGCCACTGAATGTGACCGTGCGGACATCAGGGACGTCACTTGACCGAATTAAGCGCCCGACCGCCGGTGTTAAAAAGGCGTAATTAGCTTTCAGATTTCGAATTGCGCCGACAACATCATCTTGCCGATCCTCTTGCCTCGGAATGCACAAGCAACCGCCCGCGGCAAATGTGCCTAACGTTGCGAACCAGGAAACGTCAAAAGCGTACGACGTGAAGTCAAAGACTCGAGATGTTTCCCTAAGTCCCAAAGCACTGCTCTGATAGTGGATGGCGCTGCTAAAATTTCGATGATTGATTATTGCCCCTTTTGGAGTTCCGGTACTACCAGACGTGAAGTTGATGTAGATGGCAACATCCGGATCGACCTTGATTGGCTCCCATTTTGAAACGGCCGGGCTCTGCTTATCAAGTTCAATGGCTGTCTGGGCGACGAGCACCGTTGGCGAGCTTGCGGCTGCCTCTGATAAGGAGTGCGACAAATGTTCATTCAGCTTTGACGAAAGTATGACAGGCATGGTCGAATGTGCGTCGGCCTGTTGTATTATGGAGCGCAGGCGAGCCTCTGGGTACGTGGAGTCTAGGTTGACAGACGCAGCACCGGTCTTCATCACCGCGAGGATGGACACTGGAGTCCACATCGACTTTTCAAAACATAAAGGAATAATGGCGCCAGTTCCAATTTTAAGATGAATGGAAAGACGAAAAGCAAGCCTGGTCGAAAGTTCGTCAAGTTGCTGATAAGTCAAGTCGCCATCCCAGGCACAAATTGCCTGCGCACCTGGTTGCCTTTTCACTTTTTCAGCGAAAAGATCATGAACACAAACCTTGATAGCCTCAGGAAGAACGGCATTCCAAGACCATATGTCGTCTAGGTCCTCTTTGCTAATTGATTGTATACTGTTCACGATCAGATTTTGCTGCCGGGCTCTACCAATCTGTGACACGAGAGTTCTGAACTGGGACACCATTCTGTATATCTGCTGACTTTCAGTAATCAATGGATCATGAGAAACTGTGAGAGATATTCGATCGTTTTGTATCCGGCAGTTGAATTGTAGTGCATAGCCTTTGTGCGTCACGAGCGTCTGTTTTTCGGCCACGGTGTCTTCGTCGTTCCAGCCGTGATATACTTGAAATAATGTTTGGAATCTGCAGGCTCTCTCTCCTTCTTCTTCTCCTCCAAGTTTACGGATCAGATCGAGATTCAGGCGATGACACTGTGTAAGCTCCTTGTACACTAAAGCTACCTGCTGCAGCAATTGAGACACAGGAACGCCACGACTGATTGTAATCCGAACTGGAACAATAGGCGGTGGCGGAGTGATCAGCGTTTTGTTTGGCTCGATGGGATTTGATGACTCGCGATCTGCAGCTGATATTGTGCTCCCAAACAGCACATCATTCGCGCTTGTGTAATCCGCCATCAACAAGGCCCAAGCCGTCCACAAGAGAGGAGTCATTTCAGTATGATTTCCCAGGGAATGTGTACCGAGATCGCACTGTATCACGGAATTTGGATTGATATTATATCCGGGATGCGGTAAAACTGGGAAAGCACTTGCTTCCAGCCCTTCGAAGCGAGTCTTCAATGTTGCTTCAACTTGGCTTCGTTCAGCGCCAGTCCGGTAGGAAAAGAATGCGTTATTGAGAGACTTTCGATCCGTCTCAGAGCTCTCTATTTCCGAGCGAAGCAAGAATCGTATTGCCAGCTCCAACGTTTCGGCAGCCTCAAAGGCTGAGCTGGCATTAACACGGTCAGCGCGATAAACCAGATGAACATCAGTTTCAGCACTGCTCGTTTCAACGTTCACGGACATATCAAACTAGTCTGAATTAGCACCCATCTTTCTTGACAACCAGTAACGGGAATAAATATCATACCTCAGTGGGATCGGTGCCGTATGCTTCGTGGAAACGCAAATCACGGCCCTGCCGCTGGCTGAATTCAGGGCGAACGGTCAATCCCGTGTTAAAGAGCCGTTGACCGCGCAGATTCAGCCGGTCCTGGAGTTTCGCCAGAGATGTGTGCTGAAACTCTAGGTGATTTGCTGTGCGCTTCCCGACCTCTGCCAAAACTTGACTGGGGGGCGCGTTCAACTTGACTCGACTCACGAGCATGTTGATCAATGGTCCGACAATACCATCAATATCCTCGACCGGAATATCCCGACCCGAAGCTAGGAATCCAAAGCAAACGTCTTGCTCATTGCTTGTAATCTGCGATAGAACCATCGCCCACGCGACCTGGAAGAATGTTGATCGGGTGATGCCCTCTGTTTGGCAGAAGGCATTGATCGGCTTGGTCACCGAGGAACTGATGGCAATGTCCTTATGAGAGCCCGCCTTTTGGCCATTTTCTGAGCAGCTCGTTGCAATATTGCACGGCTTCACGTCCTCTAGGTCGTGTGTCCAGTAGTTCAATTTTTTGTCGACCGGAAGTCTTGTTATTTCTTGTATCGCCGAACGATATGCCGGCGCGGGGCGCCCTATTTGACCACTTTGATAGGCTTCTGTGACGTCGGCGAGAAGTATCGGGAACGACATGGCGTCCATCAAAGCATGACTGACGTCAAGACGGCAAGCCACTTGGCCGTTCTTAGCCTGGCACAGGGTGATGATAAAAGAAGGCTGAGCGTCATGGAATTTTGGCACTTCCATTGCTAGTAGTGCATCTGTTGGGTCGCTCATTTCAGTGTGAAGCCGCTGAATCGGAACAACTGAACGCTTGACTTGCACCTGAACATAACTCTGGAGCTCTGCAGATTCCAAAAATATCGTCGAGCAGATCGAATGACGCTTCATGGTTGTTGTCCAGGCGGACTCAAGTCTATCGACACTGATGGCAGTGGCTGGCACGTCAGAAGATTCAGTGCACTTCCATACCTGCACAATATGATATGTTGCGGATCCCTTTGCAACGCTCAAAAGTATACCCTCCTGCAGCGGGATGCATGGCAATATTTCTGTAATGTCTCCAAGCTTGTATCCTTTCTGGTTCAATTGGTCCATGAAATACTCAAGCTCGTCGTAAGAGACATCCAACAATGGAAAATCACTCAACGTAGGTGTGACTTCCAATATTTTGGTCAGGCTCAATGTTGTAGTTGCAAAGAGCTCCTTGAGACTGTAAGCCCATTTTTTCAGCGCTTCAAAATGTCTCATCTGCCGATTGATTGATACTGTCAGGCACAGCCTCCCGTCCACCACGCTCCCATTTATCTCGACCAAAGCCATGCGACGCGCCTCCGGGGCAACCTCGTTAATATCAGTTCCTAAACGTTGAAATATGGAATCTTGACCCTCAAGTTGTTGGAACAGTCCTCCGTAATTGAGGAGAAATTCTGCATTTTCGTAGAACGTCGGACTATCTGCCTGCCAAAGGTCTGTCTTCGAAAAGCGGGCTGTACCGTTCCCCTTCATCTTGTGCCGAACGTCTTTGACTAACTTGACGGCTTCAAATTGAGTACTGTTTTCTTCGAGCTTTATCTGCACTGGATAAATTGATGTAAACCAGCCAACTATGTCGGACAGGTCTAGATCGCCACCCAAATCACGCCCGTGTCCTTCGACAAGGACGGTCGGAGCCGAACGGCCTGGGAAGACGCCAAATAACGAATGGATCAGGAGCGCAGTCATGACGTCAAGCGGCTCAGTCCTCAGAGGTTCGTTACACTTGCCAAGCCATAGATCAGTCGTAAAAGGGTCTAGCTGAACGTGACAATCGTGAACCGTTTCAAATGTATTCTCAGCGGGCACAATGTGCCAAAATCCGTAGTCATTGCTCGCATGTTTGATCGGCGTCGGATGAACGTCTTGAGATTGTTGTTTCTGCATGTTCGTCCAACTGCGGAACGAGAATTCAGGTACAGGCAGTTCTGTTCCTTCAAAAAGCTGTTCCAAGTCCTGCCAGATGATGCGCCAAGAAACCCAATCGACGATTAAGTGATGTGCCGTGAAAAGCAGTTCGATGCCATCTGGACCCTCAAAATAGTCAATAGCAAATACGGGACCGCTAGCAATATTCAAGGACGTTTGTCTCGATTGGGAGACTGAGAGCACTTCAGCATGCGTGAGTCCCTGATGCGTCGTGAACATAAAAAGCGCTTCGTCATTCTGATCAACGACAAACTGCTCCCAAGAGCCATCATCGTCCGTCTTGCGTCTGAATCGCGCCCGGAGCATGGAATGTCGAGCAACGAGGCTTGTCGCAGCCCTTTTCACTTCCGAAGCGCTGTGATCTCGCACAAGTCGGAGCAGAAAGCTTTGATTGAAATGGTTCAGACCATCGGGATGTAATCTAAAAAACATTCTTTGTATTGGGGAAAGATCCCAAGCCACGCCCGCCTTGTCTCCGACGTCCTCGCCGGCTGGCCTACCATTGGTGTTGGCCAGCGAGCGGCAGTATGGGGCGATACTCTCAATAGTATGATGACGCAGAATATCCCACACCGTAAGATGAACCCGTTTCGTACGGAGCCTTGAAGTGATCTGCATGGCACTAATGGAGTCACCTCCGAGTCTCATAAAAGGTGTATCGATGGATACGTTTTCGGTGGAAAGACCAAGAACATCAGCCCATGTATTCACGAGCAGGGTCTCGGTCTCGCTCGAAGGAGCCTTGCATGGTGCGTTGGAACCATTCACCGCAGACTCGGTGAAGTCAATCGCTTCCCCAATTTCACGAAGTCGTCTCCGGTCAATTTTTCCTGTAGCAGTCGTTGGCATGCTCATAATTGGCAAATAGACGGACGGAACCATGTGCAGTGGAAGACGCCCAAGTAATTCACCCGTGAGTCCTTTGGACAGGTGAGAGACGGTTTGCTCCAGATCTTCATCTTTGACTGTAGGCAGGCTAATGAAGGCAACAAGTGTCGGATTTTGGCTTTCGCGCGGAGTGATAATCTGCGCCGCGATCTGAGCGTCGGAAGAATCCAAAATCTGATTGATCTGGGCTTCAACATCACCGAGTTCGACACGCTGGCCTCGAATTTTTACTTGGTCGTCTTTGCGGCCTGCGAAAACGAGCGTGCCGTCGGAATCGTAGCGAACGAGATCACCAGTTCTATACAAGCGCCCACGACGGCCAGGAGCACTTGAGTCTGGCCCGCCTCTAAGCAGCCAAGAAGGGTCCTCGATGAAGACTTCTGCTGTTCTCTTTGCATCATTCAAATATCCTTGGCCAACGAGAGGGCCTTCGATCCAAAGTTCGCCGACGGTGCCAAGAGCGGCCAGCCCGGAGGCGTCTGGGCGAACAACCCAGGTCGTTGTGCCACAACCTCTTCCAATGTTATTGACACTCAGACTCTTGGAGGACAACCGCCCGAATGTACTCTCAATCGTGCATTCCGCCGGGCCGTAGGCATTATATACGGCTTGAAGACGCGTGCTTCTATGCACGTCAGACTCACGAAGTGGTTCCCCTACCAAGACTAGAGTCCGGAGGCTGGGGACATCTTCAGGTCGGATCAGCCGCCAGACTGTTGGGGTCAAACTTATGTAGTCTGCCTCGAATGATCGGATTGACTCGGCGACCCTACCAAGACGATCTTCATCCTTGGGAACGCAAAGACAGGCACCGATGCACAGCGTATGGAGAGCTGTGTTCCAAGCAGCATCAAACGCATAAGAAGGGAAGTCGAAGACACGCGACGATGCCGACAAACGCCTGGGCGCTTGGTGATGGAAGGCACTGCTGAAATTACCATGGCTGATGACGACGCCCTTGGGCTTGCCCGTACTGCCAGATGTGAAGACAACATATAGCCTGTCTTTGGGTGATACTGTGCAGGGCCTCCACTTGGCTGCGTTAGGTGTCTGCGCGGCGGTCTCTGCAATGACGACGGCTGCGCCTTTGTTGCTGTTCTCGACAAGCGCGTGCGCCAAGTTTTGGTTGCTTTTCGATGACAGGATAACGAAGCGGTTGGCCGACGGGTGGGCCTGCACTTGCTGGACTATCGTTCGCAAGCGAGCTATAGGGTAGCTGGTGTCCAGGGCTACGCTTGCGGCCCCAGCCTTCATCGCCCCCAGCATGGCCACGGCCATCCACATCGACTTCTCAAAACAGAGCGGGACAATGGTTCCCTCGACCCCAAGATGCTGGAGCCGAGCAGCCACACGCGAGGAAAATGTGTCAAGCTGCTGATATGTCAAATCGCCGTCCCACGCGCAGATCGCTGGGGCGCTTGGCTGCTTCTTGGCCACATCGCAAAACAGATGGTGAACACAGTTTTCTTCCGCTTGAGGAACCTTGGAATTCCAGGCCCATATTTGGTGCAAGTCCTTTTTTGTCATGACTTGGATGTCCGATATCATTGCCCGACTGAGAGTTTCATCGCAGAGCTGTCTCACGACGACTTCCAGCTGCTTCGCCATGCGCCGCGCCGCATCTGCAGCCAGGACGTGACTGTCGACACTCAAGGTGACATCCAATCCCTTGTCATGCAAATCGACAACGACAGTGAGTGCATAGGTGTTGAACTGGTGGAGATCGGGAGTAGACAAGTCCTGTATTTCCCTCATCAAAGTCTCCCGTTCTGCCGTAACCTCGTCGCCTTTGGGCTGTACGACAAGGAGCGTCTGGAAATTTGACGCCTGCGAAATCCCGAGACTTTTGATACGAGATAACCCAAACTGCTCATAAGGCACCATATCGGTGGATTGTTTTTGCACATTTTGCTTCAAGTCAACGATTTGAGCCGCCAAGTCCAGCCGCACCCGCACGGGAACAGTCGCGATTGTCGGCCCAGTAACATTGCTGATTCCCGGCATGGCTATTTGGCGACCACTCACAACGGCGCCGAATAGAACGTCTGTGGAATCGGAATACTGAGCCTGAAGAACAGCCCAGGCGGCACGCATTATATTGGAAGGAGTGATATCGCCGCATGGCCAGGAAAGATCACGAATAGCATGATGAACCATCGTGTTGGCATGTGGCTGGTATGTCGTCGTCGGTAGGCTGGGAAACTGAGCAGCCTCGCAGTCTTGGAGTTGTGATATCCAAAAGTCGACGGCGGCGCTCGAGTCAAGTGTGCGTGTGAACTGGACAAAGGCCTGGAACGGGGTGACAGTCAGGCCCGTCATCCCGTCGTACACTCTCGCGAGATCGTTCAAGATGAGCGGCATTGACCAGCCGTCATAGATGGCATGGTGAATGGTCCAAACAAAGAAACGAGCCTGATTTTTCTCATCACTGATCAGGGCCGCACGGCTGAGACGGCCTCCGAGCCCAATGTCACAGCATTCCTTGTCTTCAAGATAGCTCGAGAGGTCAGAAGTCTCTGCAAGGGGCTCAGTATCGGCACAGATAGCTTGCGCAAGGCCATAGCCGGGAAGATCAACAACCCGAGTACGCAGGATCTCATGCGATTCGACGACTTGCTGCCAAGCCCATCGAAATCGAGGCAAGTCAAAATTGGGATTCGAAGCCAGGCGGAAAACGTGACGAGCAACGTAGTCGCCGGACCTCTTCGCTGTTAAGGCAAGCAGGCCTTGCTGGAGTTGCGTGCAAGGAAAGGTATCCAAGACTTCACGCGCGTTGATTTGGCAGAGATCAGCCACCTGTGCACGAATGTTTCCCTCATCTGCACCGGAGCCCAGTTGCGAAAACGGGAAAACAGGCTGAACAGGAGTGACACTCTCGCCGATGTTCATGGCCAAATCCGCCAGATGCGGGTGGCGAAACACGTCCGTGACCGAAAACGAAAGCGCCTTTTCGCTGGCCGCTGCCGCAACAAGCCGCATAGCAGCGACTGAGTCACCGCCAATTCGGAAAAAGCTGTCGCGTGCTGAAATGCTCTCACGCTTTAACCCCAGAACAGAGGCCCATAAATCCTGAAGATGTCGCTCAATTTTTGTGGTCGGCTTCTGATATTGGGAACGCGCGGGCTGCAACTCCGCAAGCTGCTCGAGCGTCATGCCGGCGACTATCTCCCTGAGACGACGTCGATCGGTTTTGCCCGTACCAGTCACTGGGATCTGCCGAAGTGGGATGTATGCAGCCGGGACCATGGGCGCGGTCACGTATTTCGAGATGTTACCGTCAACCAGCAGCAATAGAGTCTGCAGCCTGCTACGAACTTCGTCTTTCGCTTCGTCTGCAGCTGAGCCGATTCCAAGAAAGGCAACAAGCAAAGGTGTCGCGCCTCCGGATGGTGTGGCAATGTCGACTGCTACGGTTACGTCTGGTTCAGAAACAAGACACTGCCGGACGTGATACTCAACGTCACCAAGTTCGATACGTTGACCATTGATTTTCACCTGATCATCTTTGCGGCCGATGAAGATGAGACTGCCATCCTTTCGATAGCGCACAAGGTCGCCAGTGCGATATAGTCGCCCATGGCGACCGCTGCAATCCGGTCCTCCTCGAGCCAACCATGCAGGACTCTGAACAAAAGCTTGAGCAGTCACTGTTGGGTCGCCGAGGTAGCCTTGTCCCACGAGAGGGCCCTCCAGCCACAGCTCCCCGATTGAGCCCACGGGTGCTAGTTCGTTGCCTTCTCCGTGCACAATCCAAGTGACTGTTCCGCTTCCTGTTCCGATGCTTACTTCTCCAGTCTCATCAGCGGGAGAAAGCTGGGCAATCGTGTTTGTCACTGTGCACTCAGCTGGGCCGTATGTATTCCGAACGTGGCTGATTCCTTGCCACTGCCGTAAATCAGACTGACTGACTTTCTCTCCGATGAACATGAGGGAACGCAAACTGGGCACATCTTCGGGTCTGATAAGTCGTGCCACAGTGGGTGTCAAGTGAGCATCTGTGGCCCCTAAAGATCTGAACGCACGCGCTATGTCGGCTTGCCGATCACCGTCGCTTGGAATACAAAGACAGCCTCCTGCCGTGATTGTGTGCAAAACATTTGACCAGGCCACGTCGAATGCATAAGACACAAAGTCAAATACCCTCGAGTCCTGATGGTATCCGAGGGTCGCCTGTTGATGATGAACTGCGCTGCTGAAATTTCCGTGGCTAATCATGGCACCTTTGGGGCTTCCGGTGCTCCCTGAAGTAAAGACGACATAGAGTAAACTGTCCGGCTGCACTCTGGCCGGCATCCACCTTCCTTGGACATTCTGAGTCTGTTGTATCGCCATTTCCGCAATGACCACTGAAGCCTCCTCATTCGGTGATCGGCCTCCCGACTCAACCTGCGCCAACATGCAAGACAAGTTTTCCTTCGTTCTCGACGATAGGATGAGATTTCGGCTCTTCGAATGCGAGCGTGCTTTCTGCACTATGCTGCGGAGGCGGGCCTCTGGGTAACTTGTGTCCAGTGCGACCGATGCAGCGCCAGCCTTCATGACTCCCAACATGGCTACTGGCGTCCACATCGATTTCTCAAAACACAGCGGAATAATACTTCCAGGTCCGACCCCTAAAGACTGAAGATAGAAGGCTAGTCGAGTAGAAAGGTGATTAAGCTCTCGATACTTTAAGTTTCCGTCCCACGCACAAACAGCTGGGAACTCGGGCTGCCTGTGGGCTCTGTCTGCGAAAAGATCATGGACGCAAGTTCCATGTATCCCAGGAATAACAGCGTTCCAGGACCAAATCTGCTTCAGGTCCTGTGCGCTGCAAGTCCCATGATCTCTCAATGATTCGAACCCCACTTTCTCATGGTTGCAGAGTTGCTGGACAGCATCTTCCAATTGCGACACTTTGAGAGCTTCTTTCTCATCCATCTCAGAAGGATGTTTGCCACTCTCAATCACAACACGCCACTCGTTTGTTATATTGGTCAGAGTGATGGTGATGCCGCTGCTGGTCGTTCGGGATGCCAGTTGGCGTGGCTTTTGAACGCCATTGAGGTGTCTGTTTGGCAGCGGATTGATGCTCTCATGGAACACTAACGAGATATTTTGGAGGCTGGCATTTTTTCCATTGGGTGTCGTTTGACGACTTGCTCTTGCTGCAGTGTTGGCGGCAGTGCCATACTGAGAAAGACGTCCTATGGTCTCATCGATGTCAAGACTGTGTTCGATAGTCCGATCTTCACCATCACGACCTGCCCCATTTCGGAATTTTTTTACCGTGCCGTTTTGTTTACCACGGTCGCCCGACAGCACCGACCACACGGCATCGGCTGCTCGCGTGATAGTCATTGTCCTCGATACAAGGTGCGGGAGGTTGTAATGTCATGAGCTGTCAAGCTCTATCAGAATATTCCAGATTTGCCGTTGAACGATGCCTGCAATGCTCAATCAACTTGGCTACGAGGAATCTACATACACAGTCTAATTGTCAGCAACCTCCTATGGCGCAACGCAATCACAATGTGATTCTGCCACCTGCCAAGAGCTACTGGCGCCGTGCTCAACAAAATTACGTGTGACCGCATTAGCAGACGTCACCATGGTCCTGGTCCTTCCAGCCCGTTTGAGCGAACAACATAACTACCGTCTCGAATCAAGATCGATCGGCCCGCCATCCGGCAAAGCAGACTCCATGAGATGAAAGAATTCTTCCGTTGGCGGCTATTGTGGATCTTTCTCTGCTCATCAGCAGGCTCTTCAGCTCGGCATGCCACTGCTCCAGTGTTGATGATGAAGTTTCATTGCTGGGATACTGCCACCCGCCATTCTCCACTCGCGATCTTGTTGCGCCGTAGAATTTTGGACGCCAAGGGTGACTTTCTCCACCTCATGACATTCCGTCCCGACTTGCCGAGGGCGTCCCGATGGCTAAGCCAGGGAACCCTGTTGAATGCAGACCACCGTATCGTCCCATATCCCTCCGATCTGCTTTCGAATTGCAACCCGACATGAACCTCTTGTGGGACAGAAAAAATTGGGGGCGATTCTCTCTGATTGCGTTGGCTGGGCGCCAGAGGGTGAAGTCCGGTTGTGATAGGCCTGTTTCAGGCATTGATAACACGATTCGAAATGTTTATCCAGGCGAAAGGCGCAGGTGATTCAATTCAGCAGCATCTGAGCTGACGGTCTGGCAGTGTTTAATTCAAGCTCTTGGAAAATTATGGTTTCCAAACGACTTCCAAATGGCAGCGATCCCACAGCTGTTGCTTCTGATGATCCAGGATCCTTGGACATCGTTGACGAATTTCAAAGCAATGGCTCCGGTAACACAAAATGCTCCGATACTTTGCAACAATCTGCTTTGAAGGAGTTGCCTTCGTCATTGCTGAATTCGATCACGTCTACCAAAGTCGAGTACAGGCACGTGGGCTCTAGCGGACTACGCGTTTCCAATCCGATTCTTGGGACCTTGGGCTTCGGCGATAAGGCATGGATGGATTGGGTCATTGGTGAGAATGAGGTGAGCTCTGCAAGGCATGCTCGTTGTCGACATATCATGAACTCACTTATCATCGGCCAAGGCAACCGAGATCTTGGACGCGGCATACCAATCGGGCATCAACACTTGGGGTTCGTACTTTGACTACGCAGTCTCTCCGGTCAACATTATTGACCGTTGGTGAAGATACTGCCAATGCATACAGCAACGGGCAAACAGAATCCATAATCGGCCGAGCCATCAAAAAGCTGAATATCCCAAGACGAAAACTCGTCTTAATGACAAAGGTTGGCAGAATTGTCGCGGACACTGAACAAGGTCCTTCCAGCGACTTTGTGGCCTTCCTAGACGATAGCGTGGGGAGAAGCAAAGACTATGCCAACCAATATGGTAATGAAATGAACGTCACTTTGTTGCCCTTTTGTTGCTTACAAGACGAACAGGCTTGTCAAGAACCGCGATATTGACCGCGGTAGAGCAATCTCTGGAACGTCTTCAGACGTCTTACATCGACGTGCTGCATATTCATCGCTGGGATGATCGCACACCAATCGAAGAGACTATGAGTACTCTGCACCATCTCGTTTGCACGGGTAAAGTGCGATACCTGGCTGCGTCCTCGATGTGGGCGTTTCAGTTGGCTCGACTTCAGCACGTGGCGGAAGTCAATGGATGGACAAAGATTGTGGCTATGCAAAGTCATTATAATCTCGTTTACCGCGAAGAAGAACGAGAAATGACGAAGTTTTGCAAGATGGCAGGGATCGGGTTGCTTGCGGTAAGATAAAGAAACTCCTATCACTCGTCATATTTCTTCCTACTTTCGGAAGATAACTATGTCTCACGAATCCTTGCTAGTGGGCACCGTTAGCTGAAGGCTATCTGGCGCGCCCGTTTGGCGCATCAGGAAAGACCAGGCGGTCGTCGAAAGGCCCACGATTCAATTACGGGACGTCAGATGCGGACAGGGAAATCATCAAACGCGTTGAACGTCTCGCCAACAGGCACAAGGTTGCAATGAGCCATATTGCGCTCGCATGGCTGGGTACACGGGTTGATTCCGTCATCATTGGCATCAATAGTCTTCCTTACATGGAAGAACTTCTAGAAGCGCAGGGTCTGCGCTTGACCGCTGCGGAGGATGCTTTTTTGAGCGAACCATATGTGCCAAAGGATGTACAGGGTCATTCTTGATCCCCCACCTCCTTTCACGCAACGGCTTTAGACACGAGAGTGGAAGAAGGGAAGTGGGGGGATGGTTTCATCGTTTTCCGAATACGCGATCTTTCAGCTCACACTGTACGTAGCCAACCAAGAATCTAGCCATGTCTAATGCGACTTGTCTGATGATAGCAGTTCGACAAGGGGGGGACTGAACCATCTTCTGTGATACATGGATTCGTTGTTCACAAAGGTTTTTGATGGATTTCATTGACACATTGGGAACTTTCACGTCATGCACCTTGACAGGTTCGTACCGTAGTTGACCGGATCAGCCTGACGGCCGAGTTCACGACCGACCACGTTAGCAAGGAAACTGAGCGAGGCGGGCCGACAAAATTGATCTTGGACTGCGTTTACGGATTGGGTGCGTATACATACACTTGAGCCCCCCTTTTTTTGTGCCAGAGGTACTTGGCAGGGGAACACAATCCAATCAGAAGCTGAGAGATCGTTTGGCAGAACCTAGAGCTACTTATGAACTAGGTATAGTAATGTGCGAAGCCTACTATCGCTTATCTATTATAGTGTTTCTTTTTGTACCTTACTCCATCTTCTGCGATACCTCAACTAAGGATAGAGCGAAAATTTACTTTGCTCGTTAGTGGAGGGCTTCAGGGGATATGCTCCGCTATTCGGTACCAGTGGCACAAAAATTCAAGGATTGACTGTACACATCCAAGCTGACAGGGAGGTACCCCGGCAAGGCGGCTAGCTGCCTTGCCGTTGCTACTAAGACCCTGAAGAACTGATAAGTCGTCATAGTTCTGGGGCGGAAGTGCCACAATGACATCGGCACGGGAGAAATTGAGTTGCGGCCGTAGATCGCTCATCGGCACCCCTGGATGACTAGAAGATTGTGGCCGAGTTTTTGTCCGTGTCCGCTCAGGGTCATTGGCCTATCACATGTGTTCTCTGATGAGGCCAAGACTTGGGCGGGGAGCAACGTGCTTACAGACATGTCCCGTCCTGTCGGACCCGCATTGCTGATCTGGCATCCTGACCTCATCACGCTGACACTCGACACGGCCGACTAATTTCCAGACTGCTCTACATCCGGCCGGCCGCTGCGGCAAAGACTAGGCCCCGTTTCTGATGTTCGGTGACGAGCCGCGGCTGGCAGGAGGAGAGTTTTCCCTACTGTAACCTCGGCCGATATACTTCCTCATACGCATATGTGTTGCCGCGTCCAAGTTCAGCTCAATCCTGAATGTCAGAAAGTAATTGCCCGAAACATTCGTCTGCATCCGACCATTAGCCCACAAACCGCACTGAATCTGAGCAGTCGCCATCCGCTAACCTGTGGCTATCATCGTCTCTCCGCCCGATATCACCCGGAGGCTGCTGCTCCACCATGGCATGACATCTCTTCACGATCCGCGAGCTTTTTAAAAAAAAAAAATGAAAACTGAAGTTACTGCCAAAGAAGATAGGAAGGTCAAGACTGTGCTAGAAGTGGTATAACTTGATCTGAACGTAATGCTGCCAGCTTTAGGCACGAAGTCGATGAGCGCAAAGAGGCGAATCGTGCGGGCTCGACATCGCTGTGGCACCAGAAGGCGCTATCCACAGCCCACGACCAACTTTGTCTTGTGTCTGTTGAATAGTGCCAATCACACATTACATTATTCAGGCACATTAGTCGGACTGGGCAAAAGCGTCACTGTGGATTGGGCCGCATCGCTTTCACCGAGGGCAGTCACGCATCAGATAGTAATGGCTCCCCCATGCAGTGGGACGCATGTTCTTATTGATTATATTCACGAGCCCACTTGAATTTCCTGTCAAAGACAGTATCTTATACTATTGTTAAAATCGAAACCTTGAACGTGAGGGACTCGTCAAATATCTTGACGGTCCTGTCAATATGTCTGCTACGCAGTTATATACCGCTACACAAGCATTTCAAAACGTCGACTCGGATACATCGTTCTGCACAGAATATGATGCGACATACTGGTGGCGCTCTTCTGGACATGCACTGGCCGTTCTGCTTGAAAAGGCAGGATACAGTGAGCATGCGCAGTATCAATTACTAAAGTTTGTCAGAGGAATTCTGCCTAGCCTGGGCAGGGCTCAGGGGGGAGACCAACAGAACTGGCTGAGCTTCATGACAGATGACCACACGCCCATCGAACTAAGTTGGGACTGGCGCACCGGCAATGCATCGCCCAAGATACGCTTCTCCATAGAGCCCATTGGACTTGACGCAGGAACGATTGTCGACCCATACAACCAGGAGGCCGCTGCTCGGCTCTTGGACTATGTAGCACAGATACTACCAGCAGATCGATTGGATTGGCTCTTCCATTTCCGACAACGTCTGACCGGAAACATGGACGGGGCCTCACCAGAGGGGCACTCGTCCAACGAGTTTTACGCCTTTGACCTCGACGAGAAGGAAATCGTGATCAAGGCGTACTTATTCCCGGGTTTCGTCGCAAAAATAAGAGCCCAAACCAACATGGACGTAATCTCGGACGCGATCCGCTCAGCACCACTCTGCACACCGGCAAAACTGGAAGCCCTTGAACTATTCCAAGACTATGTTCACGATCCCGAGACGCCACCCCTGGAGATGGACATGTTGGCCATTGACATGCTGTCTCCGGCCGACTCTCGATTCAAAATCTATTTTCGAATCCGAGACTGCAGCTTCGCCTCTATTGAGAAAGCCATGACGCTGGGGGGACGATTGAGTCTACCAGGAACGAATCGTGGTCTGCAGAAGATGCGCCGCTTGTATCACAGTTTGCTGAGCAGGAAAGCGAGGCAGCGAATGGATGACTCAAGTGCACCATTGAATCGTCACCGCACAGCCGGCGTCTTGTACAACATTGAGTTCAAGTACGGGAGCAAGTATCCCAAGGTAAAAGCCTATTTGCCTGTGCGCCACTGGGCTGAAAACGAGGAAGCTATTGTTTCCGCACTGAATGATCATTTTCATTCTGCTCAAACGGCAAGAGGGACTAGTTTCTCGAGATACAATGATGCTGTTCGCACTATTTTGTGAGTGAGAATGTCCAATGCCTTAATGTTCCCTTCCCTTCCCCGCCGTTACATTCACATGAGTCGCGGACTGATTGCTTCTCTCAAAAGTCCTCCGGATACTCTCAAAACATCGAGCGGCTTGCATACGTACCTTGGCTGCGTTATTGAGACAGATGGTGGATTGCGTCTCATCTCTTACATCAACCCCCATCATGCGCGACTCGCCCGCGTCCCGATGAAGCATACGGCCTGAACGCGCGAAGCTCCCGTTCAAGTGACGTCGGTCGAGGCCTGAAATCTTTCTGCCCGAATCCGCGACTAGAGCCCATCGTCGGCTAATTACCCTCCTCCCTCCCCCAACCCTTTACCCCCTTTCCTTAAATCTCTTCACTAAATAGCATTGAGGCTTCGTTGGGATGCGAAATAGAGAAAACATCAGATGTCTGCAATTGACTTTCATTCAAGTGAGGTGGGTTTCGGGCGACCAGCCCGACGCGCAATGCAAGTCGTGTGCCGCTATGTCCACTGATTTCTTTTGTAAAATTGAGCAGAGTGGTTCGTTCTTTCAAGGATCCCAAAAAAAAAAAAGAATTGGAATCGCCAACGACCCCTGGTTCCCCGCAGCGTGTGAGTTAATGACACGCGAGCTCATCTTGCCCGTGCCGATCAGCAACGAAACTATTCTATTGGCCACGTCCCTAATGTGTGCGGAGATAGACAGACATCTGACTGCGGATTAAAATTCAGCCCCTTCATCCAGCGATCTAATGACGAGTCGCGCGGGAGATCCTCCATTACAATTCCCTGCTGGCTGGTGTGGGGGGCTTTCGCTGCAGATTCTGAGTCATGTCAGCGAAAAGGTTCTTGGACAAGATACGCTAAGCCGTCCGATGTCATGACAGAAGCCAGGGTTTGGCGCAAATATTCAAGAGATTGATTTTCTACCTGTGAGGCCCATGACATGACTGGCGCGTTGTGGAGCGCAAAGACGATACGGGGGATGCAGAGGCTGCCCGGATAGACAATCAGCCCATCATCGGCTGGGGCTCTATGGGTATTGCCCTGCGGCTATAGAATGATATAGTGATTGATAGAGCAGCTCGAGCGCCTGAGTCAGGACGACAAGGTTCCTGCCTGTCGCACCTTGGCCCAACGAGAAGTTCTTCGCCTGTTGAAAATAACAACTGGATCCGGGTCGCTTTAGAAGGACGACCAGAAAGTCACAATTTGGAGGTCACGATAAACTTGCCATTTTCGACCGATAGTGGAAGCGAGCACATACGAAGAGTAGCTCTAACTCCGATTGACCGTTGCCCGCCTTCAGATTTGGTGACGTGCAGGCAAACAGTATATCTCAAGATGTTATTGAGGGCAATAACGCGGGCTTTGTGTCTATTTTCAGACAGTTTGACATGCCATTCATGCTCGCCAATCTTCTCATCGTGCCGCCGGATAGGGCTGCCCTTTCTCATGTGACTTGGAGCCTCACGACCCCCGCGGAGGCGTTGCTCTGCCCACCCAGGGTCGATCTTTACAATGAAGTGTTATCTGGGGCGGGGCGGCGTCAGTCATTGCACGCGTATTGCGTATCTATGCAGATGACTGTTTGTGGGACAGACAGGTACATTGCATGAGTCGAGAGCAGGAACGCCACATGCAGGAATTGCAAGGAGCTCTGGCCGCAAGAGTCCCTTAGATGAATGATGGTTGTCTAAACGCTCATGCGTACTGTAATAGATAGCTACGGCGAATATCAGCATGCGCATTCGTACGTGATTTATAGGGTGATCTCCCGTCCGATGGGATTACAGTTACGATGCGCATGACTCCTGAATCAAAGTGCTGCTGCTGGCGCATGGCCATCCACGAACGCCTGGATTCGCTGTCGTCCGGTCTCTGGAAGCTAGTCTGGGGCGTAACAATATATCTCAGCAGGCCATCCGTAATCAATTGCTTTCTCCAGCGACAAGAGCTCCCTGAAGCGCGAAAAGCGAACATGACGCTTCCGGCTTAAAACCCTCCCATTCCGAAACTTCTCCCTCTCGGTTTGTCTTGCCTTTTTACCTCCACCGTCTTGCGCGGCCTGCCTAGCCTCCAACAAACATGAGCTTTTCCAAGGCCTTCCTGCTACTTGTGGCATCCAATGCGCTCGCGGCGCTAGCCAAGGAGGCGGACATCGACGATGGTGGTGTTTTGCGTTTGCCTCTCATCCAGATTCCCGTGGAACTGGACTCGACCAATCTCCACGAGAAGCGCCAAGCGGCAACAGGACTCGACAGATGGATCTATGACCGCAAGGGGAGAAGTCCTCTCACTGCCCTGGGCGTCGTCCTCAACGTCGGCACACCGCCTCAAAAGGTCCTGGTCGAGCCTGACACGGGCTCTTCTAAACTCTGGGTTCCAGGTATAGGGCCCAACGAGTCCCGAGATCCAGACCAAATTTCAATTTTCTTTGACCCTAGCGCCAGCAGGTCGATGAAGGATTTCAAGCAAGTGGACGGCCAACGGTATCACTCGACCAGGGTCGAGTACAACGTCATATCCGATCACGTCGCTGTGGGAGGTAAGTTCCCTGCGATGCGCACTGGCCAAAGCCAGAGAAGAAAAAACAACAGAAAGGCTGAGCAAGTGCAGACGTCTCGATGGGCAGGGTAAAATTCGGCGTCGGCAACATGTCCAGCCCACACACCAATATGGACCGTCGAGTCGGCGTAATGGGTCTCCATCCCGGTGCGACAAAGAACAATGTGTTCATTCTTGACGCACTCAAGGCGAGAAAAGCCATCAAGACGCGAGCTTTTAGCATGGGGGTTCGCAAAGAAGGGCGAGGTACGCTGGCAATTGGGGGATACGACGCGAGTAAATTCACAGGCGTCCTGGAGAAGATTCCGATGGTGCCGACCAAGAATGACCAGTTAGTACCAACTCTAGCATTTCGATGTCCATGATAACCAACGTCAGCCGTAGTTATGCCGTAGCGTTCAAGGCGTTTTCTGTCAGTACGAACAAAGGAACCGGACCGAAGCACAGCAGGGTTCTTTTCGATGAGAAAACTGTCGAGAATGAAATCGAAAAGTTGACAATTGGGATCGACTCGGGGGCTCCGGCTTTTGTCATCAAAAGCGCTGCCGGCTCAGTGTTGGAACGGAAGCTTCGGGGACAATGGTCAACGGCCAGTGGACGGCTGGAAATTCCCTGTCGACTAGCCGACCTCGGCCTGCGATTTGATTTTGTTCTGACGGATAAGACAACCATCTCAGTGCCCATCGCTGACTTTGTGGTGTCACGGAACAATGATATGTGCGGGACTGTCATCCAAAGGGACGATGAAGTACCTGCAAGTAAGTGATGCCTCAACAATTCTTCTTCTGCACGTTGAGCAAAAGGGAGAAGAGTTTGCGACGCTTTGACAGCAACTCACGTGCCCCGGGAAAAAAGAAGAAGAAGAAGAGAAAAATCAATAAGCTGCTGCAAAGACTGACTGATGGTCCGCACAGGCATATGGATTGGTGGACATTTCCTGCGCCGCTCTTTCATCGTATTTGACCCTGACGAGAAGGTCCTTCATATTGCTCGCGGCGCCGATTGCGGTTCAACAATGATGCCCATCAACGGCCCCCTCTCTGGCGAAATTGTCGGAAAGTGCCAAAATGCCGACATGGAGAAAGACCTTCCGGCCCAACGCGCCCCCGAGAGCAGCTCGCCGCCACGAACTGAGCCAAAGTTGAAGTCCGACGATGCCTCGGGGGACGACGCCTCGGGGGCCGTCGATGATTGCAAACGTCGAGTGCCGCAAAGTAATTCGATTTACAATATTCTTCCCCGTCTCCGAGGGTAAGATAACGGAGAAAAGGCTGGTGGACTGTCTCTAAAGATCGGGGCGATGTACATGTTTGCATTTTTTGTCACTTACGTTGATCTAGATCCGGCGGCTGTCCGGAGAAATATTCCGCTTTGTGCGCGATGACGGCTTGCCTTGTGACCATGGGGGTTCCGCGAACAAGCCTCTATAATATAACATTTTTCTCCCTTTCCAGACCATCCTGATCAAATACAGACTGACGAGCTCTTCAACATCATTCATTGGGGGGTGGCAATCACTCTGTATCAGACCATATACTGTCGGAACCGCTTTCGGGATGATACGCTTCGGACCAGGCCCGAAACTCTCAGTCGTCATCGGTCATGACCAGTGCATGATGCGGGCGGCGCAGCAGTGAAGCTCGGGTTGATTTTCCGAGGGCAGGCACGACGGGCCGAGAACCTACACAAACAGCAAAACCTCGGCAGGCACGGCATGGTTTTGCGAAAGCAATCCAGAAAAAAAAAACATAAATTTTACGCACCGCCCCCCAAAACCCGGTTGGCGATCTGCAGTCTGCTTGCTATACATAACCCTTCTGGAACGTGCCACCATTCCCTGGCTATTTTACGTAACAGTCATTTGGATTCCGATCACCTCAGCGATGGCCTCTCACAAGCTCCAAGGCATCATGGCGGCCCTGATCACACCCTTCACCGAGGATCGGAAATTCGTCGATTATGCTGCTCTTGATGCACATATTCATCGTCTGATCGGTTATGGCGTACACGGGCTGGTTGTTGGAGGCAGCACGGGGGAATTTACGACACTCACCACCAAAGAGCGCAAAGCCCTTGTTGAACAATGTATTCGGTCGGCAGAAGGACGTGTTCCTGTCATCGCTGGCACTGGGGCGCTGACCACTGACGAGATTCTCGACCTATCCGTGCACGCTGCTGCGGCCGGGGCTTCAGCTGTCTTGGTCGTGCCGCCTTTTTACGAAAAGCCCACCTACAAGCAGCTGCGAGAACTCATGGCAGCGGTCTGCCAGGCGATTCAGATCCCTGTCTTTTACTATCACATCCCCATGGCGAGCGGTTTGCATCTGAAACCTGACCAGATTGCGGGCTTGGCAGACGTCGGCGTCCAATATGTAAAAGATTCATCGGGAGACGGCCCTGCTCTGACAGATTTGCTCTTCCATCATCAGCAGACCATCGTCACCTTCAACGGCTGGGATGCACTCACGTTCTACGGGTTGGCCGCCGGGGCACAGGGAGCCATCTGGGGCGCTGTCAATGTCATTCCGGAGCTGACGTTGCAGCTATGGGAGGCGATGTCCGTCAATGGGGATCTCAGCAGAGGTCGTGAGCTATGGAGCAGGATCTATCCCGTCTGCCAGTTTCTGGAGTCGCGCAGCCACTACGCGGCTGCAGTCAAGGCAGGCATGGAACTGCGTGGCTGGACGGCAGGGCCGACGAGAAACCCTTTCGAACTCGAAGACAACACTGAGCTGCTAGAAGTCCTGAGCACAGCGGGCATTAGACTAGTTTGAGAGGATCCCTTGTGTTGCGACGAAGAATGCTTGTAAGAGGCATCCTGATGATCCTAGCTCTTTCCTTTCTCTATCGGGTAATGATGACATGACAATCCGAGATTGAATAAATTCACCCAGAAGGTTTTTAGTTTCTCTACTTTGACCAGCCCAGCTCGACATTTGTGCCTACCGGGATGCAGGGAGCAACCCAGAGTTATCCTAATGCTTGGGGCTTATTTCTGCAGGATTGTTACCCCCGTCCGCGCTCGCAACCTCGTGATGACGTTCCTTTTCGCGCGACCCAAACTGTCTCACCACGAGCCACGCCGGACCGATCGAAAGCGCCCAGAGCGCAAAATTTGCATAGACGCCGCCGACTTGAGCGATGACAGCAATTGATGAGGTGCCGTAACTCACTGCCTGCCACGCCGACTCGGTCCCTCGAAGTAGGGCAGAATATCGGATGACCTCGTCGTTGTTATCAGCCAGATTGTGGATAATGAAGAAGCTGTCGGACATCAGCGAGTCTCCAACACGTTGCAGCCAGGCACGACGCTCACAGAAACAGATAGTTTAGGTGGAATCCCAAAGTCAAGAATATGAAGACCAGAAAAGCCGCGGGGAAGCCGGAGCTCGACCAATCGTAGCTTGGCTGCGTGTGCTTGAATTTAGTGACCAGGATTGTCGCCCACGTCCACCATCCCCCTTGAAGAATGACGATGACCCAGAACGCAGAGCGAGCCCTCAGCCTCGCTGATATCGAGGTCCGGTCAATCCAGTACTGCCATGTCAAGTCAGTTCCAGGTCAGTCACGGGCGAATGGATGCACTGTGTCATGGCTTACACCGAGCACGTTTCCGCCAATCAGGGCAATGATGCCAGAAAGGAACGACGCCAGAGCCCGGGCCCGAACCGAGAACCACACTACATTTCCATCAGCAACTCTGCGCGGTGAGAAAGCACCACCAAGCCAGGTTTTTCTCTCTTTTTTTTTTTTTTTCTTCTCTTACGCGATAGATATGTAAAGAAGACGGCTTCTGCAAAGACCGCCTGGCCGATAAACAGCACGACGAGGAGAAAGTCCCTGCTGAAGAACAACCGTGTCGTGCGCGAAATCTCAACCTGGGGCTTGCCCAGAATAGCCAGGCTCACCTTCTGGCCGTCTCTGCGCTGCACCTGGTGCGGCTGGCTGAGCAGCAGAGCGACCAGCGGACCAGCGGCCTGGAGCGCCACAATGACCAGGTACACCGTGTACGAGACTTTGCCGGGCCGGTCGTTGCCGGCGTTCAGGCCGAGGTTGACGGCGCCGCCCAGGATCTGGCCGAGGCGGCTGAAGGTGAGCCAGTAGCCCAGCGCCCTGCCCCGGTTCCACGGCTCCGGATACGAGATGGCAATCGCGGCCTCGGCCATCCAGAAGACCCCGGCGGAGATGCCGCAGAGCGCGGCTCCCAGGATGACGAGCCATTCCGTGCCAAAACGATTGTTGGTGTACAGCCCTGCTGTGTACGGGGCGAAGCCGAGGCTAGAATTTTTTTTTTTTGGGCGCGTCAGCAGGCAGCTACCTGAATATTCCTTTGTTTTGCTCTCTTATTTTATTTTATTTTTTATTTTTTTCTTCTTTGAGGATTTCTTCATGTTCAACAGAAAAGTCGGCTGGGGGGAGGGGGAGAAAGACAAACGTGCCAAACACCAAGGCGCCCTTGATGCCAATCAAGTGAACGAGAGCACTGGAGAACCAGCAGGAGACCACCATGAGACAAAACGTCAGCGCGTTGGCGGTATTGACGAGGTACGGCTTCTGCGCGCCGCCCGCGCCCAGAGAGTTCATGGCGCCCCAAAGGCCCGGGGCGACGAAATTGCAGAGCCCCAGGACGGTCATGTTGTACCAGGTCGAGCGATACCACCGCACTACATACGAAGAATCGTGAGCGTGGGATATCTTCTTGCGCGTTGGGCTACCGCAAAGGCTAAAAGTCACCTTGTTGGCGGGAGTCTGCCATGGTCGCCGAATCGGTGGTCGCTTTTCTTGGACCGGACATGAAAGATATGAATTGCTTGAACTTGCTTCCAGCGCGAGCGGCAACAGGAGCAGCAGGAGAAGGGTTTGTAGGCGTGGTGACGTTCGACGAGATGCGGGTCCTGGTAATGTCTGCTGTCGGAAGATGCAGCTACCAGCACGTCATCCCACCGAAGTCGCTGGCCGGGCGCTGGTCATGTCCGACGATCGCTGATGGGTCGTGAACTTGGCCCGTCGTTTGGTATACATGGCTGGTCGATAAATAAACTCACGAATAATCACAAATCACGGCAGCGATAATGCAAACGAGGTGGTGGCTTGTGGCAGTCTCGCGCCTCCTGTTTGCAATCTATCAATCTACTCGCGCCGCCCAGCACTCTCCTTTCCTGTACACTTGTTTGCTATCACAACGCTCAAGTCGCTTCCCACCAATTCTCGTGCAAGGCCTTCAGGTCAACCTCCCCAGACCGCTTCAGATAGGCCGTCATGTCAGAGCTGGCGTCCGATTCGACCCGTGTGGTGCCGTTGCCCAGGTACCACATGAATCTGTTCCCGGCGCCCCCCACCAGATACTCGTACCTGAAGTCCTCCCACCTGGGATTCTTCTTGACGATGCTCAGGTGCGCCGCGCTCCCTGGCCAGAGCCCGTGCACCCGCGCTTTGGGGTCGCCGCCGTTGTACCACGAGCTGCAGTTGTCCGAGAGCACCGTGGTGGCAAAGAAGGCGTCGCAGTACTGGACAAAGTCGTCGGCGGCCGCCGGATCCGCATCGATCGACTTGATGCCCTCGTGCCCGACTTTGCGAAGGATTCTGGCGAAAAAGGCGAGCTGCGTTTCCACGCCGTGCGGCACCGTCCCCGACGGCCCCGTTCCGTGCGGACCGTGAAGGAAGAGCAAGTTGGGAAAGCCCGGCACCGCGACGCCCAAGTAGCTGTAGGGGAATCCCCGTTCCCCGTCTTTTCTCCACAGGTCCCCCAGTGTCTTTTGGTTCGCCACGATGGGAAAGGACGGCAGCAAGTCCTTTCGTGAGCCGGTGGCGCAGATGATGGCGTCGACGGCCCGGTGCTTCCCGTCTTCCGTCTCAATCCCCGTCTCTGTAAAGCGCCGAATCTTGGTCTGTATGAAGTCGACGTTGTCTTGGGTGATGGCTTCCAGGTAGCCGGGGCCCGGCGTCAATCGCCGGCAGTTTGGCGAGAAATCCGGCACCACGCTGTCGAGCAGTTCTGGCTTTTTTGCGAGCCGCTGCTCGATGACGCTGGTGAACTTGGTCCGCAGCTCGGCATTGTACGCGCTGCCGCGGAAGAAGCCGCTGATCCTCCGCCAGTACTTGTCTTCGAGCTCCTTCCTGAACCGGAGATACTCGTCTTCGTCCTGGAACTGCTGCTTCTCGGCCTCGGGAATCGGCTGCGCCTCCAGGGTCCGGTCGTCGCCTCCCCAGCTGGTGGCGATCCAGGTCCTGCTCCGCGCGTAGTGGTCCAGCCGCGACACCTTCTTCTGCATGTTGGCCACGACCTGTATGCCGCTTGCCCCGTTTCCGATGACGGCGACGGTCTTGCCTTCCGGCTCAAACGACGCATCCCAGTTCGACGCGTGGCGCAGCAGCCCTTTGTACTCGGCCAGACCGTCAATCTCCGGGAGCTGCCAGTTGTTGAACCTGCCGGTGGCCGCAATGACAAAGTCGTACTGCTCGGCTGATTGACTGCCGTCTGCGAGGTCCACAACGTCCAATGTCCATTTCCCGGAGGACTGGTCCCACCGGGCCGCTTCGACGCGGTGGCCGAATTTGACGTATCTGTACACATCATACTTGCGCGCGACTGATTGCCAGTACTCTCTGATCTCTGCTCCCGGCGCAAACTTGTCCGACCAGTCTTTTTTGGGCGCAAACGTTGACTGGTAGACGTGCGACGGGATATCGCAGCGCACGCCCGGGTAGATGTTCTCCAACCAGGTGCCGCCCTGTCGACATCGTTGTCAGTTGTCAAATGGTCGCATGTAATTGTATCAAACAAGGGGAGGCGCTAACAAAATCATGGTTCTTCTCAAGAATCGTCAACTCAATGCCCGGCACTTTCTCGGGGAGGAGGATCCCGGACACGACGCCCGATAAGCCCCCGCCGATGACGGCCACGCGGAGCGACCGAGGCTCATCGATGAACCTGTCTACCAGCGGCACTTTCACGTCATCGTAGGAGAACCTTGGAATTGTCTTGGGGGATGGCAACGGCTCCTCGGCCTGCCTGGTTGGTACCTCTTCCACGTGCGGGGAGAAATGTCTCAGAGGTCCCGGGTGCACGACGGAGGGCGGCTTCGATTCAACAGCGGCAGCCATCGTTGACCATCAAGCAACGTTGAGCGCAGTGAGATCTGGAATGTGCCATACAAGTGCTTCTTATTTGCCATCTCATTCGTATATGTTCCTCGTTCCACATTAGGCTAGCGAGTTCGGGTATCGAAACGTTGCGGTCCCAGCACGTAAAGCCACCCCGCAATCACATCATCACATGGTGTTGTTGTACATGCGGAG
>JAPFUF010000229.1:0-18963 GCA_030780645.1 Aschersonia sp. MBC 508 | reverse complement strand
ACCTAACATAGCGCAAAATTTAACATAATTTAAGCATTTAAAACGTATTAATTAACTATATATATTAGCACTTAATCCTAGCTTTAACGCTTAATCCTACTCTTTATACTTAATTTAGCCTATTTTTTTCTTAAAGAAAGGCCTTTACTTAATGGTCGGATTAGCTCTAGCGCGGGCCCCAAAATCGGATCACCTACCCCCCCCCCCCCCATCGTCAGATTGTCATAACACTTTTCAATGAAGACTCTTAGACCTTGTCGACAAGGACAATGACGACGGGATCTACAATTAATGGCGAAACAGACCCTCTTCCGGCTTTGTGAGGTTACTTCGTACCGAACTCTGATGAGTATACTGGTACCACCGCCCCGACTTTTGGGCCGGCAGGAGCGAATGGCGTTCGTCCGAAAAGAATTGGCGGAGGTTGATATTGCCAAGCCATGTATGTATAGGCTGTCAGCGCAGTGCCAAGCTGCATCATTTAAGGGAAACGTAACGTATTCAATTCGGATACGAGCAATGTCAGAACCAGGTTCCTACCACAATCCAGAAAAAAAAAAATGAAGTGAAAAGAAATGCTGAGTGGCGGTGATCTTTATGAGCCATTCTTGATTATAAAGAGTGTTTCGTGTCACGAAATGCTCAGGAAATAAACCGATCTCAAAAACTCGAGATGCGACTCCTCGCGCTACATGTATTTGCGTCGCTCGCTCTGGGCGTCGCGCCTCGCGCAGGGCCTGGTGAGGAGCTTGCGGCTCCAAATCTTAAGGAAGACACTCGTACGACGCACATCATTAGCTTCAAGGCAGGGACCGCTCCGTCTGTGCGCAGCCGACTTATGCAGCAGCTAGGGGACGATAGTGATCTTGCGAAGTTCAATCATGTCTTTCTCGGATTTGGCAAGCCCCTTAGCCCGGCAGAGGTTGAATTAGTCAGAAGTCATCCCCATGTATGTCGGATACAATTTGGACGGGCGTGTTACTTTCGCTTAATTAAAGCCAGGTTCATCATGTTGAGGAAGACCAAGGGATTTTCACTGCTGGTTACGTTGAACAAAAAAATTCGCCATGGGGCCTCGGCCGAATATCACATCGGAATCGGGGCGCGACCGAATACGTTTACGACGAAATCGCTGGAAATGGGACATGCACATATGTCATTGATACCGGAATTGACGATACTCATCCTGTGCGTTTGATTTTGCTGCAATTGGGTGATTGACGTACATCAAAGCCGGCTGACCTACAGCGAGCGCAGGATTTCGGCGGCCGAGCCAAGCAGATCAAGTCGTTTGTTCCGGGTCCCGAAGTGGACGAAAATGGTCATGGCACGCATGTTGCCGGGATCATTGGTGGCGCAACTCACGGCGTGGCGAAGCAGACGTTACTATATGGTGTCAAGATTTTAGGTCAGAGTACGGGAGGCACTGCCGTCGACTTGATACGAGGCTTAGACTTTGTCATGAAAGATAAAGAGCAGCGTCACTGCCCCAAAGGTGTCATGGTCAATCTTTCGGTCGGAGGTCCTCAACATATACTGGTGGATTTTGCCGCTGCGGAGCTTGTGAGAGCTGGTGCCTTCGTGGGTGTTGCAGCAATGAACAACAATACCGATGCGAGGCTGTTTTCGCCTTGTTTCGAGCCAAGCGTCTGCTTGGTCGGCGGAACGGATGAGAATGACCAGCCCTTCTTCACCAAGGGCGAAGGCGGCGAAAAGGACAAGGGGACCAACTGGGGCCCTCAGATCGATGTTTTCGCTCCGGCTGCGCACATTATATCGACATGGCCAGGCGGTGGTCGAGCCGTGATGACTGGAACCTCCCAGGCCTGTCCCCATGTGGTCGGGCTCGCTGCCTATCTCGCCTCCATAGAGGGCTTGACAGGTACTGAGCCGCTATGTGACCGAATTCGCAATCTGGCGTCCAAGGGCATCATACAAAATTTGCAAAAGAACACACCCAATCTACTGGCCTTCAATGGTGCAATCACGAATAACAAGAGTAAATTTGCTCGTCCAAACAGTCGTGTTTCGAAACAACTGCTGACCGTGCTCACACCAGCCGTCTATCCGCCTTCGCCGAGCCAAGCTGCTCACTGGGAATGGTCAGAAGCTACAAGAGAAAGAATGTGTCTTCGATTCGATCGACTTTTTCTTTATTTTGAAGTATCCTCCGATGCTTGGGCGGGAACCAAAAGTACAGTATCGATGGAATTTCCTGGTGCGAGCATAGAATCACACGTCATCAAAGGTGCCCCTGAGCCAAGCTTCCATGAGTGGCAGGAAATCAACATGGTCAAAGTCTTTGGCTCACGTTCAATTGCATTCAATAGCATCAAGCAGCTTGCGCTCATATCATCACCGGGACCCAAAGTCTCTGCGTATGGGCCAGACTCATGGAAAATTTCTCGTATGTACTCCAAGCTTCCATACCTTGTTTTATTGTTTTCTCTTTTCCAAGAGGCTGATGTTGATGTAGGCATTATACTAAGAGCACAATGCGAGAATTCCTCTCTTTGGCTCGAAAATGGCAGATTCGCCTCGTTCAATAAGGCACTGAATCCATGGAGTAGTATCACACACGTGGCCTGGAAAGATTCCACCAGTCTCGGCGACTGGATCGCTAGCCCCTTTTGCAGCCACCTGAAGCTGTTGCAGGTCACGATCAAAATATCGAATAGCTTCTTTGCCGGAACGGACAACGACTTATTTCTACTGGTCGGAGTAGGCCGTTTCCCATTGGCACACCACCCCAGTCGAAACGAGGTTTACACTGCCTACGTCAATCTTTTGCAGGCTTTTGGATCATATACTGTCGCTATACAAGAAATATCTAAAATCGCCATTCTGAGTCTCGGGGGAAAGGATAAGGTCCTGCCAAAAGGTACGTTTGGAAAAGAATCCCCAGTATCGCCCGATCGCCCTCGAGATACCACCAAAAGCTGACAGCACGCGCTTCTACTTGATTCAGAAGCGATTATACATGCGAATTGCGATGGCCCCGAAAATACACCGCTCGAGATTACACGGCTCACAGAAACCTGGATTGCTGACGGGGAGTCGTGGGAGATCAGGATAACTTCGGACGAGTGGGAGAAGGAACAAATGCCTTCGCGGCCAACATGAATGACAGTAGCTTAAAAGGCAGCTCAACTGCTTGTTGACAACGGACTTTGACTGCTTGGTGGTTCGCAGCGTTCAGTTTGCGCGAAGGTAGACGGTCGAACACGTGCGACTTAACTGGATCGTCAAACAGTACCTAAGGCTTGGACAATCGAGCAACAATAAGCAGCGGTTTCATCCACTGCCGCTAGACGCCCGCCTCTGCCTCGACGAAGGGCTCATGAGTGGTAGGATAGATCCAAGGCAATAAACGGAATGCACGCGGCTTGAGGGTCTAGACCGACTAAGCGATTGACCAACGTGGACAATGCTCTCGGGCGTGATACCTGAGATTCTGCGCGCTTCACGGTTCACGTAGTCGTGATTCACATACAAAAGTGACTGGCAGATCAGGTGCTTAGCGCCCGTAATAGGCAGCCAGGGTTACATCTCTGCAAGCTGCAGAGCCCCGATAGGTCAAAACATTTCTCACCACTCCCAGAAGCACATGCGGTTTTGATGTTAAGGTCACATTCATGAGGCGAAGAAGTATTCATCGATTTAATTCTCAGCCCCAGGCACTACGGAGTGCCCCTCTATCATGTAATGAAAGCCATCAATCGTAAAATCTTAGTCGCGTTCGAAGAAGGAGGCTGTAGCGTATCCCTCATGCGTCCGGTACTCCTATCGAGTAACCCTAGCTGCCAAATCCAGTTCTATCAGCCACCAATCGTCTCGAGTGTCAGAGCGCAACTTAAACCTAGCTCGCCGTTACAGAGCCCTACCCTATCCATAGTTGACCAGGGGGCGAATCGGACTGCGATGGCTGTATGCACATATGCTGATAGTCAAGGTGCTCAGTCAGGCAAAGGCTGATTCACGTACAACGATCAAGCCCGACTCCCTGGCACGAAAAATTGTTCGCAGATGAGAGCCGAAGGACTCGATGTCGACTCATTGACTGCGAGGACGGATTTGCAGCTTACGGAGCCTCAGTGGAGGCGGGCCAGTTGGAACAGTAGGAAGGCGCCCACTAAGCGGTTTCTTGTAACCAAGGTTTTACGTCTTGCTTTATGCTGCCAATTCGTTTGGGGCCCAAAGTCTGAGCCATGCATTGGGACAAGCAAATATTGCTCCAGAGCTTTTGGGCATTAGACCAGAGCCGGCCAAGTCAGTAAGGAAAATTTGGCCTGCTGTTACTGCTTAATGTTCCTAAGCTGGTTTCTATCTATCTGGCTTGATTAGCAACTCAATGATCTTATTATCAATTCTTGCGACCTCATCAAATTCATTATCATCAGCTTCAGCGGCATCAGCAGCTTCAGTGGTAGCGGCATCAGCAGCGTCGGAATAAACAGCTTCAACATAAAAACAGCGAAATGGCCAATCGGGCTCAATTGATCGGGCGGGCGGCCTTCAAAGGGGCCTCCTCGGGCGCCTTGAAAAGGGCTCTGCAGGTGTGGACAGGGCACACGAAGAAGGCCCATAGTAACATTTAGCAGTAACAGCGGGCTAAATGTTCTTAACCCGATTTAGCCGGCGCTGGTGTAGAATCTGAAAGCTGTGGAGCAATATTTGCTTGTCCCATGTGTAGCCTGCCGAGTCTTGAATGCGATGCAGTATAGTCCGTCTGGCTGGCCCGTAAGGTTGCGCTTTTCTTGCCAGGATGTAGGTCCGAAATGGCGATTACAACTATTCAAACTCGTTCTTTTCATCACGGGTCCTGAGTGCGCAAAACCACGTCATGTATGCAGATTTCGCGCGTCCCTTGAACGTTGCCATTTTAAACCGGAAAAGGGAAAAAAAAACGTCATGACTACTGAAGTCGTATTGAGGCCAAGCAGATTGCGGGATGGCGTCGAGTTTATCGAAATTGCACAAAGCATTGAGCGCCTGTCCTCTCCCCGATCGGGCCATGCCTTGCAAGATCCAGGACTTCGCAAAAGTTTCTAGTGGCCGGCGACAAGAGGCTGATCGAATCAGATCTGACTAAATGCGTACCTCAAAGTGCAGGCCCCGAACTGATCCATTTGGCCGTGAAATGAGTGGTTCTGTGCGTTTCTCCTCATCCAGCCAAGCCGTCAGAAAGTCGACGTCAGCGCCACTACAACTCGCATATGAAACATCACTAAACCGATCTCCAAATTCCTAGTCCGGGCGCCGAAGAAAGAAGAAGAAAAGAAGAATGGAAAGAAATTATCATTTGCTTGTACCATGGGAATGCAATACTTCGTTGACAAACGCGCGTCACTTGTTCCGAAGCAAAATTGATTCGACGGCTTGCAGAGTCACTAGACTACTTATGCATTAGGATTAGTTACCCTCCTGTCCCCTCATCACGCTCACGGATGAAGGGAAGTCGCCAGTCCTTGTATCCGACGCGATCTGCTCTCCACAACTTCATGTCACGGTCATCATCATGTAATTTGAGAAGCTCGAGCCCATCGTGCAAAAAAGGCCTGTTTTTACCCTCATTCAGACGCCCATTGAGACTTTGGAGGAGACTACAGACGAAATGTCGGCAGCATCTTCAAACCTCGACCGTCTTCGTACGCATGACTGTAAGAAGATTTCAGAGTCCATTGCAGCGAGATTATCTCAAACCTGACAGATTCATCTGCGACACAGTAGAGCTTGGAGTTACCGAGGCTCTTCAGCGGCGTGCAACCAGACACGTTGTTGCGCCAAAGCCTGTCTCTCAACGGAAGCTCAACTTCGAGCATGCACGACCACGATGGCTCCGCGAATGCATGGCTGAGGCAACCGGGGTGTTCTTCTATGTGTTTCCTGGTATTGCTTCTGTAGCCGCCTTCACAATTAACGGTTCATCACCCCTGGGGGTCACCGCTTTTGGCAGTATTTTCCAGGTTGGATGGGCATTTGCTCTTGGAATATCCTTCGCCATCATCACCTGTGCCCCAGTTTCTGGAGGTCATTTTAATCCGGCCATCACGATAGCACTCGCCGTCTGGCAGGGTTTTCCCATAAACAAAGTGCCGCGCTATATCGTCAGCCAAGTTTTCGGCGCGTTTGTTGCAGGACTGATGGTGATGGGCATGTACTGGACGCAAATTCAAGAAATGAAAGCTGCCCTCCAGCGAGAGGGGAAACCCTTGGTTGCGAACGGGGCGCCGGCTAGTATTTTGTGTTCTTTCCCAAACCCGGACCAAACCAATTTGGGATACGTCTTCATGATTGAGTTTTTCGTGGATTCTTTCATAGCCATCGTCATATGGGCTTGCATCGATCCTTCCAACCCTTTCGTGACACCTGCAGCTGCACCGTTCGTCATCGGTTTGGCATATGCAGCAATGGTCTGGGGCTTCGCTGGCATAACCATCAGCACCAATCTCGCTCGTGATCTCGGGACTCGAATAGTGGCAGCGATCTTCTTCGGCCGAGGGGCGTTTACGTACATGTTGTACTCCCCCATCGCTATCTTGACGAGTGTACCGGCAACGATTTTTGCCACAGCCTATTACGAATTTCTCATGAGAGACAGTCTCATGATCATAACCAAGGGCCACGCTGTGCACGAAAGCGGTGAAGAAGGACTAAGGAGACATCTTACAAAGACTGGTACACTAGACGAGGACAAAGGGTAGCTTGGTATAGCATATGGCTGTGGGCTCGTGCAGTCGCAATCTCATGCTAGCCTACGAAGGGCAATGAATACGGCTCTCTGACTCAACGCAGGGGAAGGTAACCTCCATATCTATCGGTTCACTAATAATGATTTTCTCAAACTCGGGACCAAAAGCTATTAAACTCTTTGGCCGGCCTTAGAATGGTGATCCATTGCCGGACCGGCTGTATGTCTCCACTGATCGTTGTCCGACATGGTACTTGCCAGTTCATACACACATTGATTCGTTCACCTGCGCCGAATGAATCCATGGACCAGCTTATGTGACCCGGGATCCAGTGCGAAGGCGGCTCTTTCTAGTACTAAGATGCGCGCATTACCAAGTGGCGTACGCACAATTGCCGGGCGCTGCTTCTGGCCTTCGCTTTGCATGGTGTCGCTGGCTCCAACAACCGTGTCCCCTTGCTTAACCCAGGGACCTGGCTAGAGATATAGATAATTAGGATCTTGAAGCTAGACTAAGCGAAGCGATGAAGCCACAGATCTTGGCATCTCTGCGTGCGCATTCCAATTCCGGGATTTACACATCTGGATGTCCGGGCATCGCATTGCCTCTAATAATTCTTGAGAGATGCTGTGAATCTATATGACAAGAAAGGAAGCATATCGTTCTAGATGAGGCATGTCATAGTCATCGAGCAAAATCGCGCCCGTCTCGGGAGCATAAAAGTCAAAGCCCTGTATAGTGGAGGGATAGCAGCAATACCAACGAACAAGCACCTACGCTCGAGATGAAACATCGTCGTGTACTTTCGGGTATGGGGAGTATATAAAGTCTAGAAACCCTTTTGCAGCAATAAGCGGAACGCATGGACGGCTTCACCGCTGGAGCTTGCCGCAATTCGCCTGATTAACGCATTATCCTGTCAAACGAAGAGGCGACCTGCATGCAAACCTAGTTGAGGAGCGTCATGAATGGAACGGCCGTCAGGTAGACCAAAACGAGCGCGCAGCCTAGAGCGGTTGAAGATACAATACACGACGCAATTATCCGCGCGAAAGTGAGAGTGCACCAATGATGAAATCAC
The DNA here is from genome assembly GCA_030780645.1 of Aschersonia sp. MBC 508. NCBI lineage: Eukaryota > Fungi > Ascomycota > Sordariomycetes > Hypocreales > Clavicipitaceae > Aschersonia > Aschersonia sp. MBC 508. The sequence goes on along the minus strand of JAPFUF010000229.1, from coordinate 11,190 downwards.
CGATCCTAGCTATGTCAATTGCACCTGAAAATATGAAGACTGCAAGTCTGCCAGCCGAGTGTACCAGATCGAGTTACCTAAATCTCCACCGCAGAAATGCCTAAAAGATAGCAATGCAACAAGGCTAGACAATTTCTTGGTAGCGGGGGCAAAAAAGAATGCTAGGCTCAGCCCGCCACCGAAAATTAAAAACGCGCTGTCAGACCTTGTTTGTGAGAGGTTCCTCATATCCGTCATTTCACGGACCTACGAATCTTTGTATATTTCCAATTCATCATCACGTTGAGTATGCTGGAGTACTTCAGTCTTAGATGTGGTGACGTAGACGGAGGCGGCCGTTAGGCCACAATTCCTGCAAAGAACGAAAGCTAGTCTCTGGTTCATGATTGGATTCCCGTAGCTGGGACGGAACTAGCCTTGCTGTTATGGCAAGAGACAGTCTTCTGGTCAGACTCTCATAGTCTGGTTCATGTCGGATGCAAAGTGATTTGAGGTGCCCTCAAAGTTCGCGCGCCGAAATAGGAGATGATCTGCCACAACACATTTGTCAGGCAAAATATCCGTTTCGTGGCATAATTTTAGATGAGCGCAAATAAGCCCAAGGCGAGAAAGACGTGAATGAAGAGCGCAAGTACTCGTCTTGTCTCCAAGCCCCTTGAGGGAGATGTCACCACAAGCAATGTCCACGAAGGCCTCCGAACTTGGCCAAAATATGTATGTAGGCAGAGGATTAGCGGACTCGGCGAAGGCGACCGTCACATGGCTCATAACGAGGGTGACAAATTTTCCGATATGAATATACGAGGCGTTCATGATGTCTCTAACCCGTTCGATTTGGGACCATCGAGCCGTATGAAGGTGCAAGATATCCGTAGATGTCCCTGATTCGCATGGATTCCTTGGTCGATTGCATTTTTCGAAGCCAAGTTGATACTTGTAGCTCGCAGAGTGTCGCGTAAGCCCAGACTTGGCAATCCTACGCTTCGGCGGACATTCGCTCCTTATTCGCATCTACTGCATCAAAGCGCAATGAACGAAGGCTTATGGACTCTGCCTCTGACATCGAATGAGAGAACTATGTTCCGGAGATGACCTCGGGAACAAACCACTGTTCATTCGGTCAAGTACCAATGAAGCTATCATTCTAGTAAGTGCCATAAGTCGTAGCTATACATAAACAGGCTAATGGTAGCAGTAAGCGTATATTTCACGCAGGTGTAACGCAACGCTCACGATTGTAATTTGAATATCTGCCGCAGGCGTGGCAGCTCATCTTGCCCAGTGAGAAAAGCCAATGTGTAGCGGGAGAGTAGATCGCTGTCTTCTTCCCGGCATATACGCAATGGTCTGTCTGGTCAACGTTCTTGGGGCAACCTGGATGAAGTCGGTTGCCAAAGGTACTCGGATAGTTGAACTACCATTATCTTTCATCCCGACGAGAAAATGATAATATTTAGCTGTGTAACTACTCGTCCGGCTCCCAAGCCAATTCTCTTGTCTGGCTCTCTGCCATTTTCTTATCCACGAAGAGTTCCATAGCCGTCCTGATCTGCTCATCAAGCAAATCCAATCTCTTCTCCCAGATTTCCCCAGACGTGGCTTCTGCTTCGGATCCGAAAAATCGAGGATCTAGCTTCTTCCAGTATACGGAGTCAAATGCGAAACTCTTCCGCGCAGCATATACCGTCCAAAAGTCACCATTGGCCCAGCTTTCGCGCATTTTGCCAGACAGACATTGCTCTTTTTGCAACCTCCCGGACGATATAAACTCGTCCTCGCAGTCCACCATTTCCTTTAGAAAAGTAGCCAAACGACGTTCATATTTCTCAGTCCAGTCTTCCAAGCCACTGTCCCAGTACTCTGGTTGTTCGATTAGTAACCACCAAGGGGAGGCGTAGGTAAACTCATTAGGCGCTGCGTATGAGAATTCCCAGTCGATTACTGCAACAATATCCAGGTTTGCGTTAAGAAGAATGTTAGATGGCCGTAAATCGTCGCACCATAGTTTGAACGGCCCGTTATTGTACTCATTAGATATAAGCTTTCTCTCGTGAGTAAGTTTTTGGAAAAGCTTTCTCGCGGTGTACTTGCGCTGACAATCGGCTTTAGACTCGACGGCATCGTTCCGTTGGTAGGCTAAGTGGTCAATATGGAGTTGTGCAAGGCTGTCTAGGTAGTCTGACGAGGTCTCAAATGTGGAAGAAGGCAATTTAGATCGTGGCAACGTTCCAGTCCTCACTAGCTCATTCATAGGCATTGATAGTGGGCGCTGCGTCACCTCCCATTGCCACTCATCTGTTTCTGCTAAAGCTCCTATTAAGGGGAACTCTAATTGAGAGATTTGGAGAAGGATACTAGCAAACTGGCGATAGAGCTTTGCGAGTTTAGCCCCATCAATGTCCGGATCTAGCACTGGCCGCATATGAGTTGTAAATCCTGGTGTGTTAAGTGCTGCAGTCATATTCATCTCATGGTCGACATATTCCATAATAATAAAAGGCCCTATTTTAAGGGGACTCTCTTCTCGAGTTCCCCAATGAAGAATGAAGGGAACTGGTATTGCGGTGCGGTCTTGGATAAATCTCATTATGGCGACTTCATTCCGAACCTTCTCTTCAGGAAACATTGTCCTGCCTGGTTTGGCAAATCGAATCACGGCAGAGCCGCCGTCCAGGTATGTTAATCGAAATAAAGCGTTGAATGCGCCGGCCTTGAGAGGACCAATCTCTTTCGGGACGCCTTGGCGGAACTTCGCGACGAAATTGCCAATGGCCAGCTGGGTCGAAGGCACCAATAGACTCTCGCGCCATTCCCGCTCGATGCGGTCGCTTTCTTCCCACGCCACGTCATCGCCTTGCATCCACATCGGATCGTTAAAGCGGTTCACCGCTTGTGTAGGGGCGTATGTAATGAGAACGTAGGATGCTAAAGGAGGGAAAGGCAGCTGCCCTCATTGCAATATCGCGGCGGAGAGGTCCTCGGTTGCTGCCTGCGCTGCGCCTGCGGGGGTCCTCGGTGGGGGGGGAAAGGGGGCCGCACGGCCAACCAGTTAATCCGGGCACAGATGGCGGCAGCTACCCGCTTTCGTGACAAAATCATGGTTGCTCTGCGATGCGCAACCTTCCGCGTCGTCGCCAGTGGCTGCTCTGTGATCTCTAAACTCTGTGCAGCTTGACTCTTTCTGCGCTTATTCTTGGGTGTCTGTAATTTTGACATTGCTGCGAGGCATACTTTCGGCTATCGATACATTCTCGTCTATGCCGTAGCGGCAAAAAAAAAAAAAAAAAAAAGGCTAGCCAAAGCAAAGTTTCTAAATACAAGAGAGCCTCTCATTTCGCGCCATATTCTTTCGAAATAGTGTCCGTTACATGTTGCCGCTTCTCATGAGAAGCCTCGGCAGACTCCGTAAGCTGCTTTTCTTCCTGCTGATTTGCGAGTCTAATAGAGCCATCTCCGTGTGATTTCCCTCGACGACTAGCAGATTCTTCGCCTTGCTTCGCGAGAACTGAGGCGTTGGCACTGGATATACCTAGCTGATATTCAGTTTGCTTCACAGCGTCCGTGTTTGTATTATGAGACGACATGGCTAGAATAAAGTAAAGGTCTGGCTTAATGCATAGTTAGCAATACTATTCATAATTAAACAGTGTTCCCGGGCTAGAAAGTGCTTTACCTTGTAATAACCACTTTTTCTATGCGAGGGGCAGAGTCTAGATTTACGAAAGCATTTGAAGACTTATAGTAGTATAGCCTATCCTTTATATATTCTGTAGTCTGTTGTGTTTTTAGGCAGCAGCGTTGCCTGAAGCCAACGTAACGTCGTATGCAGCCAGGCAGTGCAAATCGCGCATAAATGCGAAAAACGTCCGCTTCACTCTCGCGATGCGTGAATCTGAACATCCTGCTCAAGGTTGACCTGAAGAGAAATGGCCAGAGGGAGGTCAACGATTAGTCCAAAATCTCGAAACGCTCTTTACATGTCTTTTCATTTTCATACGATACCATAACCACATGACCTGAAATTGACTGCTTTCTGTTTACATCTACCCCGCTGCCCTCGGCTGAAGCCTTTGCGTTATGTCGCAAGACGACGAAGCCTTCTAGCGCTACAGCACTCAGCACCACGGCGCTCTGTAGCACTACTAGACCACTACTATGCCACCCTGTAGTACTACGGCGCCTGTATATTTGCAGCCTCAATTGAGAATCATGAATTATCTTGGAGATAATGTAAGGACGGAAGTGTCTCTGTCCGAGTTGGCTTGTCACGTGGAATTAAAGAGAAGCTGACAGTATAGCGGATTAGCGTTAACTAAGCAGACCCAGTAACATGGACCTGCTATTGTGGTATCACTTCATTACGTAACGTTCTTGAGATAGTATGACAAGACCAGACTTCATGCCTCCCTCTAATGCCCAAACAGGTCTATTTAGCCGAGGTTAAGAACTCCTGTTTATTTCCGTTCCGCAAAGTCTCAGTCCCATCCTGCGTAAATATGGTGTGTTCGTGGTTAATCGTTGTCGACTGGAGCGATTCTAGCACTAACAATCCACGCTTTGTTATTCGGATCATAGGAAGATTAATGTAACGGGCTAGTGCCGTCATTCCTATGTCTGAATATGTCAGTTACCAAATGGACTATGTAGAAGCGTGCTTAGGGCTTACAGAATATCGACGGAGGCGACATCGCCGACTTTCTAACAAGAGGTTAGTGAGTTGCTTAACAAACACGGCGTTATCATACCTTGACGGCACCGTTCTATGTATATGTGTCCACGGCTTTCTGGAAAATGTCAGCAGAAGGTTTTTATCATAACCCCCCAGCCAAATAACGAGCCATTGACGTGTGGTAGAAAACATCGTGGACGTTCTAGCTGCGCGGCATCCAGTATTGTATTAAATTAGGATAACAAGTAAGCGTGCGGAGCTCAGTAGAAAGAGCGAGGTCAATTCTTTTTATAGATCAACCCGCTGAGGGCATGGTAGCCAACTCATTCCATGGTGCTAGAGCCATTAGCAAACAGCTAAAGCTCTCTTGCCGCTCTGATGTTTGCTTGGCAATTCTAAATTTATCTGGTTATGCAATTTCATTGTTGATCTTCTTATAAGCTCGGCGGCTATGTACCACAAAGTCTCGAAGCACTCAGGTTGCTAGTAAACTGCTGGCGCTAAAACTCCACGCAGGCTACTTGGTACCGCCCAAATTAGGGGCGCAGTAAGTCATTGGAGATCTGGTGGGCTGGCAAAGCGTGGGGTGCCGAGACCAATGAGGAATTTAATCAAGGGGCACGGAGTTGAACGGCCTGGCGCTTACGGGCAGCGATTGGCGCAGCCGACGTGGATGCCTCACATGACGCACTCCCTGGCGCTTTGTCTCACCCCCAGCCCCCAACTTCTTCTCCTGTTCACATTTACACGACACGCCACGCCGAGGGCCATTCACCAACTAGATGGATGCAGGGATTTAATGTGTCAATACTCTTAACATGGGGCTTTCATCACTTGTCCGCCATGCAAGCTGGCTTCGCCGACCATGGAAGCCACTGGCTTTCGCCACGTCGAATTTACCAGATTACCAGCGACAAAGAAAATAGAGGAGGAAGCTATGTCGGGTTACGTCGCCAAACGCTATTATCCGGCACGGATTGGCGAGATCTTCGAGGATCGTTATCAAGTTATAGGTAAACTGGGCTACGGAGCCACTTCGACGGTATGGCTCGCGCGAGACATGCAGTGAGTCTAAATTGATTGTCGCAAGCAGCCAGTGCAGGAACTCTCGCTAAACAGAACAGCTGTCGTCAATATGTTACACTTAAGATTTTTATTACCTCCGCTGCAATGGGCCAACCAAAGATGATGAGCTGAAAATTTACACACGCATTAATAGTAAACCCACGGCACACCCTGGACGGCCAGCTGTCAGGTCTTTACTTGACAGGTTCAATGTCGATGGACCGGACGACACACATCAGTGCCTCGTTCATGTCCCGTTGTGGGAAAATGTGTGGACTTTCCTGCATCGCAACCCAATTCAGAGGCTGCCAACGCCAGTACTAGCCTTTGTCCTCCAACGCGTGTTTTTGGCTTTGGACTATCTGCACACGGAATGCCATATTATACACACCGGTATGTCTACAAGTTACACCCACATTCGATTCGGCTAGTGATTGGGTTAATTGTTCAGATATCAAGGCGGATAATATTATGTTCGAGGTTGGCGATGAGTCAGTGCTCCACGATTTTGAGAATGGTGAACTTCAACATCCCTCTCTAAGAAAAGAGCTAGACGGAAGAATTATCTACGAATCGCGCGAACTTGGCATGCCGAAGAAGATGGGTGCTCCAGTCCTCTGTGATTTGGGCTCTGCCGTCATTGGCGATACGAAGCATTTGGAAGATGTGCAACCCAATATCTACCGCGCTCCAGAGGTGATACTAGAAGTGCCGTGGACTTATAGCATCGACATCTGGAATGTTGGTTGCATGATAAGACGTCGAAGTAACCATGCGTATATTTTCAATATTAATTCCGTCAATAGATATGGGATATTTTTGAAGGCGGTACCTTGTTCACTGGCCGTGGCCGAGATCCGGAATATCAAACGTATCGAAGCCGAGCGCACCTTGCAGAGATGATCAACATTATTGGGCCGCCGCCGCCTAGTTTAATTGCTCAAGGTCAACTAAGTCCCAAGTTCTTTGATGAAAAGGGCACCTTTCTTGTCGAGAGTCTACTACTGGAGCGTACAACGCTGGAAGGGAGGGAAACAAATCTTGATGGGCCGGACCAGGCGGACTTTTTGCGCTTTGTGCGCAGAATGCTACAGTGGGACCCGACCAAATGTAGCTCGGCAAAAAGCTTAGCGGAAGATACTTGGATCCTGAAACAATTACAGTCTTAAGAGAGCAGATTAATTCTTATGGGTAAGGAGATCAGGCAACTCCAAACTCTGCAGTCTTAGGATTGATTGTACATTCTCTATCAATGGGTTCTTGGACTCAATAAGAAGGATTGCATTAAGACAAGTCTACCGTGATCCCATGGGCTACCGATGGAGATGCGCCCAAACGCTTAGGCCGTAGCTAGCAACCCGCCGTACACGTTCTTCTTCTAATAAATGGATTCAATGAGCCAGTTTTGTCCCCGCAAAACCTCATGATCCAGCACTTGTAGCTCCGCTGCCTTTCTTTAATACTCTTGGCGAGACGTCATAGGGTGCCCGGAGATGAAACGGTAGCTATCGAGCAGGATGAAAACTGTTCGAAGACCGCCAAAATACTCCACTCGCTTCAAAGGCTCATCCGAATCGTCAATATTCCACTCAGATCCTTTAAGTAGCACATTCTAAATCCCGTTCAGCCGCGAGCCATAATCACTGGATAAACATCCAAGACTTTCAGATCAGCCTCATAGCCGAGCCAAAGAAAAACACGCTCATATACGAAAGTAGAAGCCTGAGAATAGGAGCTCTGGATGCTGCAGGTTTATGTAGGGGTAGGAAATCTTTCTCAAACCCCCCTCCGCTGCCAGTAGGGCCTGGGTCTTATTCCAGAAGCCGCTCGTTGTCATCGAACATTTCCGACCGATCGTGCCTTCAAAAAGTGAACAGTGTGGCAAACACCCACAGATAAGGCAAGTCGACCAGCTCATCAAAGTCAATTACATGATCCGTGTGGGCGTATAATTATCCACCTGGATTACTCGAGGTTCGTACTCGGTTTCTGATAGCATGGACAATATGACGGCTCGAAACGGCGCTTGGTCTGTGCAGGAAGACCTGGAGCAGTGCGACGTGTTAGTTACACAGAACCTGTTGCGGTCTACAGGAGGAGTCGACCAACGTCGGACTGCGAGTTTTTCTCGTATCAGGCATTTATTTGGATTGCGAGTGACTAGAACGGCTTGCCACTCGTCAATACAAGAGGGACATTGAGGCTTTTGCGACAAACGCCTCCTCATGATTGTAGACTTACTTATCGTTTCCATCACCTTGTCGCGGCGAGGCGGTCGGACCGTTATTAGGGAGGGGAGCTATCTAGCTTGGGAGTCCGGGAAAGCCATCGGCAGAGGCCAAGCTAAATGCTTCACTTTGTCCAAATAGCCTTTTAGACTTTCGCATTCTTGTCTGCAATGTCCCCTTTAAAACAGAACGTTTACGTCTTGACTTATACCTTATTGTATCTAATAATAGGTTCTTCTGGCCGTCTTGGCTTCGTGTTCGGCGACCGTACTTGTTGGTTCGTGACACAAAGGACGAGTGAGACATTGGATTTGGAATATACAGTGGAGCTACGCTTGGGCATATAAGGCGAGCTCCGCTAGTACTTTTTTTTTCATTGATCAGACCTGGTTCTTCTGCCTATTTCAGAATTTCTCACATGCCTATGACGCAATAGAATGTCAGATCATGGACTTTGCCAGCCGCATCTGCCTGAAGTGCAGAAAGACTGGTCACGTCCCGGCGAGTTGTCCCAACGAAAGAGACTGGCAAGGGACGCGTGATCCTTTCGAATGGTTCTTCTCTCCGCACCGCATTAACTTTATGAACTCTCAGCGTTTGGCGACATCATCAATATGTGAGAGGTGCCAAGCACTTGATATACCACAAATGCTACGGAACCCGGTTCCGTGGTCATCGTCTCAGGAAATGATCCGACAGTACGAGCAAGGAAGTGACAGTATCCATGATCTGGGTGAAGTCAGCACAACGGAGTTCCTAGCGACTTGCCCTGTATGTGTGGCTCTGGTGGCCTTGATACCCTCTCCAGACGCCTTAAATGACCACATACTCTTACTCTGCGACTACACTTGGAACCGATTAGCAGGGGAGAACGGCACGAAACTTGATACACCAGAGAAACGTCACTATGCGAAGTGCCTGCTCATAGCATTAGAGCCACGTGCTCATGGATTGAGCTTCTACATTCGAAGCCATCGTGGCGATGCGCTCACAATCCTCGACAACCGAATAACAAATGGTGAGACTCTTGGCGGGAGAAAAATCCAGGTCCAAGACTTCAATACTGATTTGTGCAAACACTGGCTCGATAATTGCGACAGAGCGCATGGTATAGCCTGCGAGCCTGAGTTCACGCCAGAGTTGAGCAGGATCCGCCTTATTGACATAGAAAGTCGGACGGTAATCACATACCCAAGCTCGCCTTGCAGATATGCCGCACTCAGCTACAGATGGGGCGGAACGAAACAAACAAATTTTCAATTAGGGGACAGAATCGGCACGCTGCCAACAACAATCGAGGATGCCATGACATGTGCTCAGAAACTTGGTTTCGCATACTTCTGGGTTGACTCTATCTGCATAGAGCAAACCAATGAAACACATAAAGCAGATCAAATTGATCGCATGTGGAGCATCTATCGCGGCTCTTCTTTAACTATCTTCGCACTGTCAGCGCCCAATGCGGACACTGGACTGCCCGGGTTTCGCAGTGACCAGTCTTTCCAGCCACAGATTGAGGTCGATATCAATGGCACCACATATGTCGGCCTAATGCCAACGCTTTCGCAGTATATCTGGAGTGGACCTTGGGGATCTCGCGCTTGGACACTGCAGGAAGCTCTGCTCTCTCATCGATGTCTCTACATTAGCGATCATCAGCTATATTACGAGTGCGAAGTCGTGCAAAATTGCGAATCTTTGGACGAGAGTAGATCTTGGGCACACTCTATCACTCCAGATATGTGTCCTGATCCTGTGCACTGGCTAACTTGGGTCATGGAACAAAATGGATCTGGCTGTCTCAGAAACCTCCTTGATACACCAACGGATAGATTATTGCATTGGGGCCAGAAAATCACACTGTATAGCTACCGCGACATGACAGAACCTAGCGACGCATTGAAGGCTTTCGACGGAGTATTACAGCGCTTGCAAACCATGTATCAAAAGGGCTTCTTCTGGGGATTGCCATTGGAAGATTTCCAATGGGGCCTCTTGTGGCAGTCAATGTGGCCACCTCGTCGACGGAAGGGGTTTCCCACATGGTGTTGGGCAGCATGGCAAGCTGGCATTTTGACTCCTTGGCCAGCCGATAAAAAGAATCCGCATCGCAGCCCTGTCAGCTTCCGAGTCTGGACCTCGAAAGGTGGAAGTCTAAGTTGCATCTTCGATGCTAAAGCCACTTATAATGAAACGGATCAGGGGGCGAAAGATACATTATTGACAACTAAGCAGGTGGAACAAGTCTTCAATATAGCTAGGTTCCAGGATGTTGATCAGTATGCTTTATTCATGGAGGCATACACGATAAAGCTTGGTGTTGACTGGGCGGCACTCAAGCAGGATGCAGAACTGATCGGCGAAAGACTGCGATTGCCACTCACAATTCGCAAGAAACAATGCTTTCTCGACGTTATGCAGTACGATTTGCTTTTCGACCTCAAGGGTATCTCAATGAAATTCCTCGTTCTGGCGATTAATGCACTGCAGAGTTTCACTGAGCTTCATCTGCTAGTTGTGCAGGATCATGGCGAGTTCTGCTCACGCATTACTTCCATTGGACTACTAAGCCCTGTAAATTTCGAGACGATACTGGAGGAGGTCGATCCGACGATTGAACATATCGTTCTTGTCTAGCCTACAAGAGAGGTAGCAGCTGCTATTGCCTTGCCGTTCGCATTTACAAGTAGCTTATCGCAGCCCGCTAAGCCCTTTACCCGGTAAACACCATGCAAAGTCGTGTTCAGAGTGTTCTAATTGTTTGCTCTAGAGAAGAAAGAAGACGATTTATATTAACAAAGATCTGCAAGATCCCCGTCTACTCGGAGTGAAGAAAAGGTTATTAAGGTTCTTATTACTATTCTAGTAAAGCATGCTTACCGCATTTAAGTACTTAGGAGATTTCTAGTTTGTCTAGTAATACTAACGCTATTAAATGCTAATAGCAAAAGTAAATAAGGCTTATAGCTTTTCTTTGCGGCGCTATTAAGGCGTTCCCCTGGTTTATTCTTCTATGCTATAGTCCCTACCTTACCTTTATTATTAGTATAACCCATGGTTTTAAGACTAGCTAAAGCGTCACAAAGAACAAGAATAGAAATACGCAAAGATCTAGCTATAGTTATTAAGCCACTATTTATTATTTATTTTTTACCTTTTACGCAAAGACAAGCTAGCTTATTAAATTTAAAAACTAAATAAATTTACTTACTAAATATAAAATGTAAA
>JAPFUF010000228.1:0-21012 GCA_030780645.1 Aschersonia sp. MBC 508 | reverse complement strand
CTCGCATTGTCTATGGAAGCCCCTAAAAGAATCCATCGTTCTTGGCACAAGGCTGCGTGTCCATCGGGAAGGTCACATCGTCGGAGATGGGGGCGATAAGGTGGTGTCAATTGCCTCAGCTGCTCTCCAAAACGACACCAGCCCGGTTCAGCCGCGAAAGAAGAAGCCGGCCCAGGCGCTAAGCAACGTATCAGGGTCAGCGAGAACAAATCATGCTCTTTCGCCGTCAAGGTATTCGGGATTATGGCCTCATGCGTTTGCAAGTCAAGTCGCAGTCCGCTTGGACAAGGACGGAACGCCTTATTGCGCAACAGCCCGAGCACTTTCAATAACGTCAATGGAAGCTGCCGGCCGAGATACCTGGGAAACAAGACTAAACTCAGCCCCCCCGCCTCCAGATCCCCACATGAGAAATAAAGTATGAATGGGCAAACCCGATTGGTGAGGCATGTGAAGACCGGTGCTCCCGGGAGCGACGCTCGGACGTCAAGCTTGACGCCGTCTCGGTGCGTTTTACATTGTCGTTTTTGTTCGCCACGAGGAACCCAGACAATGCAGCGACCGTAGCATTGACCAAGGTCCAAGGCAACAGCACCTTTTCCAAGCTCTAGGGCGGAAGGGGGGGAGTTTATCCTGTTTTCTGGTTTAGGGCAGGCACAGAAAGCTCGTCGCCGCCGTGTCGACCGGCCGAAACATCTGTCGTCCACCGTTCAAAAGGCGCCCGCCCGCCAAGGTAACATCAACAATGAATTCAGATCGATGGCAAGCTCGTGAGTAAGGCTGCACAGCTGCAAGGTGTCCGAGAGGAAGCTGAATCGGCGGATGGCCGTCACTGCTCGTCAGGCTTATGATTCTCTGCAGCATTCTAGATGTAGAACCGGCGTGAAGTTCGCCGAATCCAGAACCCACCCCGGCGACTCGAATGCCTGCCCGAGGTTGCTCTCGAAGCAGTCGTCCGACGCAGTGCTCACCGGACGTCGTATTGTGAACAAAAGCACCCTATCGAACCAATCAGCTAGATGTTTCTATTGATGTCAACGCCATCTCACATGGAGATAGAATGCCGCCTGCGTGCCGCAAGGTACAATGTATGGTAGGAACAGTTCTGGAAGCCCGTCTTCGCGTGGTCCACAAGCTGAATGAATGGGACCACGGTCGTAACCCCAGGTTGCGGCGCATCTGACCTGCGTCCGGTTAACCGATGCATTGACCCCGATTCAGCTCCTTTTCGCGTCGCAACCTCTCGTATGGCAATCTTTGCCAAGCCTTTTGAAGATGGGCCGCACAGATTGTTGATTCAGACAAGAGGCATTTGTCACCTTGAGCATAGATTTGCGCCATGGCCAAGCACAGCCGGCGCGTGTCAAACTGAAAAAGATTGTTTGTTGCGTATCTAGACCGACTTATGCAAATTCTTCGTGGAATCGTGAGCACCATCTCCCCGGCATCAAATTCTACCATCCGTCATCCTGCCAATATCTGATCGCTTCGGTCGGCAACACACGCTGAGCGAATTCGAGAACACTTGTTTGACAGAACTTCTTTTCATATCGTGGTGTTTCACACCCAGCCAAAATCATCCACTGGAACGAGACCATTATCGTCACCATCGAACCCAATCTCAGAATCGTTGTCAATGAAGTCACCATCATATTCATCCCATTCAAACTCATGCCCATCTTCCTCCTCCCTGTAGGACTCGTCAGTATCCCAAAACGTCAGTGGTTCGTTGATCTTCCATCCGAGACTGTTCACGATTTCCGAGAAAACCACTCCAAGCTGGCCTGACGCTCCGTCGACAATGATCTCTTGCAAATGTGGACTTGCTCGAAATCGAGTATCGATGACTTGCAGCGCCGAGACCATTTCTGGGTCGTCCCAGTCAAAGTACGCATGATTCCCGACAGCTGAGTCGAAGATATAATTTGTGATTGTTCTCAGTTCAGGACAGGCATCCTGAATACTCTTCAACAGCGCGTTGCTCGCGGCATCGGGGGCGTAATCAAAAAAACCTGGGTCGTGGACTTGCGGGAATTCAATTTGGATGTGTCGTATGCAGCTTGCATTGCTCGCACCGATTGTTGTGAGAAATTGGCGGGCGAATTCAGAGCTCCTGCCCGTAAAATTGAAACCATTCTGGCCGTAGAACAAGGGGCTAGCCTCGCGGTGAATCAGTTTGTTTGTGCGCAAGAATGATATATTCAAATGCTTCTGCGGACATATGTTGTTGCAATTGTCAAGCGTGAGGAAGCCTTCTTCCTTTAACACATGTTCGTATATCTTGATTCGGATTTCGCTTGGAAGGCTGAAGAAGCTGGCTGAAGGAGTCGCCGGCGGCATTGCTTCTCACGTCGTCGTCCCCCCGAGGCCGGACAGGGACGTCATTAGTTGACCAGGCGCGGTGCGGTGCAATGTATGGGCAGTGATCAAACTGAAAGCGAATTACTCTGCGTCGATATCCAACGATGTTGCATATGACTAGACGTAGGATCGTTGGCTGTGGCCACTTCCGATGGCTGGCTGTGACCTTCTGATTGGTGGTACGGCTTCAGTCGATCGAAACTTGTTTGCCAGGTACAGGTGGGGGCTGTGGGGGAAGAGGCGCTCGTGGACGGTTGGCGCGATCTTGAGCACCGCCGACTGCCCTGCCCGCAACTGGGCCTAGTTGGCAAGGCGTAGCGCCAGTTGGCATGAGATGAGTGCACACTGGCAGGAGTTTGTTGGGCTGACAGTCTTGATAATATCACCCGATAGGCAACCGTTTGGTGCAAACATTCCGTACAAAGGCACCACCAACCTTAGGCTCCCAGTTCAACGGCATTTCTGCGGTCGATGTGCAACGGCAGCCGCGTGCAGTGTTGGAATCAAAGCTTTCGACATTGAGCCATATCCATATCGCTCATTTGGTGCTTCACGTCATTTGCTTTGATTCTCAAAGCCTTGAAGTGCGCGGCCAGCTCCCTGCCCCTTCACGTGGCCCATCTACGTAGATGCACTGGTAATGACATTTTGAGCTTGTACATCTGGCTGAAAAGGGAGGCTGTGTTGCCGCTGTTGATCGCAAAGAGATTTGACGCAGTCTGGTCGCCGATTCAAACTTCCGTGACGTGTCATCACCGGTAGCATCTGACGAAAATTGCCTACTAGGCACCTACCAAGTTATGGGACGTTTCCAGAATGTCACCACCAAGGCAGAGTGGACACACTCGAATTAGACGCCGCCAAAGCCGCACGCTGTCAGTGTCAGCTAGATCGACCGGCCCGTTGCAAGACTCCAGTGGAGACGCGGGCCCTGTCGTGGGGTGAAGGGGGCAGCCACATTCTCAAGTCACGGCTAAACAAAACATTGTGCGAATTGTTCACGTCCGCCAAATGTCAAAGTCACCACGCGATACCAGTAATTAGGTACAAGATCATTACCAAGGGCTCGATAGACTCTGGCGACCATCGTAAATCAAGTTTCCGCTGTGAGCGCATCCGCCATTTGCCCCAGAGTATCGAATTTCCAGTCATACATTTCATCTGCCGTGTTTCCCATCAAGGCTCCTGGCCGCACGATCCAGCTCGACTTGATGCCCATTTGACGCGCCGGATGATGGTCATGAAACTGGCTCTGCGCGGTCTGTATAATCTGCTCTTTGCCCATCCCGAATTTCTCCCCAACTGCGGCGAGCATAAACTCGAAATTGCGAAGGTCGGGCTTGTAGCTTCCGACGTCCTGGGCAGTAATGACCAGATCGAATGGTGTGTTTTGCAGAGGCCCTGCGTTGGTCACGCCAAACGATTGGCGATCGACGTTGGACAGAATCACCAGCTTGTAGTGTTCTGCGAGGCGCCGCAGTGCGTCGACGGAGTCGGGAAATGCAGGCCAAGTGCCGACCGACGCGCCAAACGCTTGGTTCGCCTCAACAGTGGGCTCTCGGAGGCCCAACCTTGCCGCGACTTGCGGGTGCACCGCAGCAAGCAGGTCGCGATAAGGGAGATGCGGCGTCTTGGCTTGCTGCGCGGCTTCGCACTCGTGAAAAACGGTGAGCAAGCGGTCACGAGGAACCGACGCCGTGTTCAAAGCTAGAAGCGGCTGTAAGGCATCCAGAACCCCGGACTCCCAGTCGACGAGGGTGCCGTAGCAGTCAAAAACGAGGACGCTGTAATTGGAGAGTTTCGCCATTTTTGCCATTTGATCGCTGGCTTAGCGACGCGAATGACGTCTGGACCCAATGAATGCTGGAAAGCTGATCAGGATAATGCTTGATGTTTGTTCATGAATTGCTAGCCGAATTTCTAGCTTTGCAAATGCTTCGGCCCTTGCCATCAATTCTGTATGCCGCAACCGTACACCGCGGCTCGCCCTTCTCATGACATTTTTGACATGAAGATGGTGTCTCTGACCCCGCTACTGTGGATAACCATGCACAGCCGCTTGTTGCGCAACGTCCTGTTGTCGGGCCCACTAAGATCCAAAAATGGGCAAACACCAGCGAAGCTCCCCTGCTGTGGAGCGATTGGCTTTGAGAGCAATTGCGATAATCAGCCAGGGAAGTCGGATCAGGTTTCGCCAGGCCTGATTATATACTGGGAAAGCATGTAGTTGTCTTGCCGAGCCTTTCATTATCTAACAGAAAATTGCTTGTGTCTCCCAATTTCGTCGTTGGCCCGATCCTGTCCCGAATCTGCGTCCATAGTAGGTACTAAGGTGGGAAGTCGATAAGACGCACAGTGGTGATGACATCAACACGTCATATGGCGACCTGTTGCACGAACATGCGGAGCGTTTGTCCGCCATGCGTATGATCAACAAAAGGCACCGACTCCAGGGTTCGAGTTCAACTTTCAAACTTGGCGTGCATTCCGTCAATTCACCTCGCCGTCGATACAACTTTCTGACTCCTTTCCCACACTCCATCATTAAGCCGACTTCCTCACCAATCCGTTGCAATGCCCGTGCACAACATCCGAACGTGAGTGCATCCACTCCCGTCCCACCAAGACATATTCTATCAACCAGCAAGACCCCCCGCCATTTTGCCTGCGCACTTGGTAGCTCATAGTCCATGCAGAGAGGACGAGTTCCGTCAGGCAATTGCCGACAACAAAATCGTCATTGTCGACTTTTTCGCGACCGAATGCGAAGGCTCCAAGACGCTTGCACCCATATTTGTCGAGTATGCGCCTCCACGCACCTTCTACTTTGCTCTTTTACGGGCCTGGTGAAAAGGCATCCGCGCGCTGACACGCAGTCAGACAATCTAATCGTAGTGACCACAAACACTTTTTGTTCGCCAAAGTCGACGTCGACGAACTTTCAGCCCTGGCAGGCGAATCGGGAGTCCGAGACACTCCGACATACCATCTGTACAAGAATGGAAAGAAGGAGAGCGAGAGTGTAGAGCCCGGCCCGCAGGCACTCCTGCAATTCATTGCAGACGCTCAGTAGCGTCAGCGTTGGTCTTAGACATCTCCGCTGAAAAAGGGCAAATATTGGGACTATGGATAGGAGGCGATAGAGAGTCTTGATGCGCTCATGAAATGTCCCGACAACGATGCATTTTTTAACATTGGCAGATTGAGCAGCTTCAATTTGATTTAAACAAAATGAACTTGAGAAATTGCGTTGACATGATCTACTTCCTCCACTGATCCATGCCCCTACTTCAGCCAGCAGTCCACAAAACGCCTTCCCAGTGCCGCCACAAGTTCATGGACGGGATGAAGCGTTTAGTCGCTATATGAAATGCGTCCCTTGAGGACAAGTTTGACTTGCCGTTGGCAACAGCGGTATCCATTTTCCATCTTCACATTGTAGTTGAACACTCCCGGTCACTATTACCTAGAAATCGAGGCTGCAGCTTCGATCACGAGCTCCAAGTGCCGAGTTTCTTCTGTGTCGTCCTCTACATCCGTCGCACAATTGGTCTTGCAGGGTGGCCAGAACATGTCTGGCAACTTTGGACTTTGACCAGCGCCGTCTCTGAGATCTTTGACGTTTTAAATGTCCTCAGAGCAGCTCATAGAAGAGATGCAAAATGCTGTCCACAGGACTCCTTTGATCTTTCTCTGTGGCATTTCAAACGACCAGTCAGTTGCTTCGCAGGTTTGTAACAGGACCCCAGGACGACAACGAGCTGTCAATGCTGATGCATTGTAGAGCAACAGGCTTCCTTTTCCGTCGGATTGACATGATCCGCCACTCGTTTGTTTCCTCCGAGAATTTTTTTTCTTGGCAACTCTGCTACTGAGCCCCTGAGAAGAGCCGAGCATCTAGCACAGCGGGTGTTGGGAGCTGGACAGGTGGCGAAGGACCCTGACATAACGGCAGTAATAGTATTATATAAATAGATTAACGCCGTCTAAGGATACCACGGAGTGACAACCCGCCAATCCCTTCGCCTAGCTACTTGCCTCCGGCGGCCCTACCGGGGGTCGCCTGCGGCGGGCTGTCCTCGCTGCGCTCGCTCAAGGTTTGGCACTGTAAATCTAACAGACTGTTGTTGAAATTGACAGTCACGTTTGCAAAGCGAAAAATCTTGCTATCGCACTGAGATATACATTGCTTGAGTCACGTTAAAATTCCACTGACTATCAGCCCTTTGCTCAAGGGTTTGGCACAGCGCGAAAGGTAGTCCATGCGGTGCGGTCGTGCCAAGTTCACATCAGTTCCGTGGATTGAATATAATGCACACATCCAGACATCTTCAACAGTCTCGCCCCCGCAGCAGGTCGGCGTCGACGAGTACCAGTCTGGTCGGGCACGGACCGACAGGCTCGAGGTATCTCAGGCCTCCGAATAAAGCCCTGATCCGTCGTTACTACCACTGATAGCAATATTCATCCCCGAAAATGCTGCAGCAGTGGGCTTTTTTTCAATTTAGGCCTGAAAGCGTCCGCGGCAAGTTGTGTCTGAAACCCGTCCACCATGCAGCTTGAAGAGATTCAATGACGCAGACCCCTGGAAAAGAAGGAACGATACCGTGGATTATCGTGGCCCCTTTAAATTCAGTTGAGATGCTCGAAGCTATTCTAAAGCCGCGGCACCCGTTCAAAATCCACGCTGCTCGACACGTACGCCGCGGAGGTGCCCGCAGCAGACTTTTGAGCAATTACGGCAGGTTAAGGAGGCGATATCGCGAACACCTTCTGCTCCAAGGACGACTTGAAATGGACCGCGAGGTGTCCGTCGTCTGCGTACCTGCGGATGTCCTCGACACCCTTGGCCATCAGTTGGGACCGTGCCTCTGAATTACATGTTGATTCCGTGATCAACCAAGCAGACCCTACGTGGCTACGACATCCTTATGCTCTGGTTTGGTACTTCGAGCGCAGCGAGGCCAGCTCGCCGCAGGCGACCCCCGGTAGGGCCGCCGGAGGCATATCCGCGGCGTTAGGGTCAGGGTTACCTGGCACAAAACACTTGTACGAAAATAAATTGTAAGAATTCCTCCGAGAGATAGGGCTTACGGGTGGGCAATTTCGCCGCAGTGGCTGCATGACTGGTTCGCCGGCCGTGCGGGCACCAGCGCAGCGCTGCCGTACTTTGCTTCAGCGGAAGAGGTGGACGCAGTTCGTAGAAAGGAAGAGTCTGCACACGAACAAGAAGGAATACATCAGGGTATGCCAGGCGTCATTGGACCCTACTGTCTTCCGACAGTCAGCAACTGGGTACGATAGAGAAAGGTGCTGAACTGGAAGCTCGGTCATGTTCAGTCACATCGCGGGACAGCAGCAGGTATGGCGGCATGAAGTGCAGTTCCAAAAAGGAGACAGGAACAAGTGTTGAAATACTAGCTCTGGATCCCTTCCGAATCGCTCACGCATCTGCGAACCGTGCATGAAAACGCACAGACTCATGCTCGATAAGTCCCGTATCTACACATATTCAGGCAGACGAATAGAATATTGAAGATTGTCGTCATCTCTTTCAATGTGCTTAGACACCGGACTGGGTGAAATATACCTGAGTGGCTGTAGGGGGCGTCAGAAGCGGAAACTAATACGCTTACACTTTGAGCATTAATTAAGTAAAGTAAGTAGTTTCCAGGAACCGTTTGGGGGGGGGGGGGGATTACCCGCCAAGCCTCCGCGGGGTCTTCCCAAGCCGATCGGCATGGCGCCGCTAGATCGCCAAGAGCCCTGCCGACACCTCAGGCCCTGACCGTACGGACAGAGCGCTGCGAGCTTGCGAGGTCAGCCCGCGGCAGCGCCGCCGGAGGCAAAATTCGAGTGAAGCGTCCGGTAGATGTGCCTCCGGCGGCGCTGCCGCGGGCGGGCCTCGCAGGCTCGAAGGCTCACCACCATGAATCCAAAACAGGGCTTGATCAATCACAGTCAATCGCAGTGCTTCATCGAGCTTGCGAGGCCAGCCCGCGGCAGCGCCGCCGGAGGCAAAATTCAAGTGATGCGTCCGGTGGCCTCGCAAGCTCGATCCGCTCTCAACATGAATCCTACATACTTGTAAGCAGGGACCTTAGTAGTGGTGGTTTATCGCCTCCGGGGGCTCTGTCAGGGGTCGTCCTCGCAAGCTTGGCAGCAAGCCACCCACACGGAAAGCCATGTGCTGAAATCCACTAGTCACACGGGCTGCGTATTCCAATTCGCATCACAGAAAAGCAGGAAAGAGGGAGCAACAGGAAAGATAAGGGGGGGCACGTTGTCTGACTGTCACTCGGCATCTTCTGGAAGTCATGCTGTGCACCGACCACCAGCTCGACGTGCACAGGGCGCTCTTCTGTCACGCATCACACGTGAGCTGAGCTGCGCAGCGCGTGTGATGGACCCACGGGGGGGAAGGCCAGCAGCGCCCTGCTCCAAGCTCAGTCTGGTCCATCGGAGGAAGAAAACCTGGTTTGTGCCGTGAACGGAAGCGCGAGATGCCGCGAGCACGAAAAAATTCTGATTGCCAGCCGGGCCGTCGCAGGATGCCGGAGCCATGGTGGTCCGAGGTCGGTCTCATCACAACGGTCTACGGCTGGCTACTTACATACTTACATGGTATATGTTCCGTGTTGTGCGCAGACAGACAAACAGAGGCAGGCAGGCCGGACGATCATGATGGTTTTCGTACTCGTCATGCACGCTTTGGTGCCTCCCCCCCCTCCTGCCTGGTTTTCGTCAAAGGCTAGCTGGGAGCGTACTACCATCTGCGGTCACGTACCAAGAAAAATAGTCTTGTCACGCTGTGCGCCGCGTCGACAGCCATGACGCCAAGTGATGTGTGCCGCCGCCCCCGTGCACTGGTCGCGAGCAGTCAGGTCATGAGCGTACAGTGCACCGAGCGCGGCCGGTGAACTCGGCACGGGCGCGTGGTGCGTACACTTCGAACTTTACACCGCCGCTGCACACTGCCAGTTGATCGCTGGGGCCAGCGGGCTTGCGGATCTACCTGGCTATAGGCATGTCACGCGCGCAAAACGCCCAGTCGGCCGTCGGGTTTGGCTCGCGAACCTGCCGATCGGCGAGATCATCGCGAGCGACCGGGGGTCTAGTGCCGTCACAGTGACTGGCCCTTTTCACGTCGGCGACTTGGCAAAACACACCGTCTGGCGAGACATTGTGCTCGAGAATCGTAACCGGAGCATGATCATAAGCCTGACAAAAGTTGCCGGGCCGCTGCTCAGTCACTCCTCCATCGCTCAACGACACAGTTTAGCTTCATTTCGACATTTGCCACGGTGTTGGACTGTTTGCCGCCAATCATGTATATTCGGTCAGGCAAGCGGGAAAAAAAAAGACTAAAAACCAATATACCGAAAAGAGAGACGCAATTCCACCAGCAGAGGCTTCATCAGCTCATCATCCCATGTCCAGAGACAGGCAGCACGTCCAAAATTTATGTGCGAAATTATATACATTAGCCATGCGCGGCTCAAAACACAAACCTAGGGTCGCCGCGTCTCTTAGTTGTTGTAGCCGTTGTTGATGAGAATGTTGGCGGTGTCGTCAGGAACGTTGGAGATGGCGCCCTGGACGCCCTTGCTGGCAATGTAGTCGCAGAGGCCATTCACCGAGACGCCGAGTCCCAAGAAGTAGGCTCCGATGCCGGCCACGTGTGGAGAAGCCATCGAGGTGCCGGAGATGCTCTTGGTCGACTTGTTGATCCAAGTAGACAAAATGTTGGACCCCGGGGCAAGCACGTTCACCTTGGGCCCGTAGTTTGAGTAAGTGGCAAGTTCGTCGGTTTTCGTGGTGGCGCCGACCGTGCAGGCCCCGGATGCAGACGCAGGCGAGTAGCTGTTGGCGTCGTCGTTCGAGTTGCCAGCGGCAACGGCGAGGAAGAGGCCAGCTTTGGCGATACCGTTGGCCGCCTGATTGACGGATTCCGATTTGCCACCACCCAGAGACATGTTGACCACGACGCCCTTCGGGCAGTGGTATGTCTTGGCCGTCTTGGCGACGTAGTCCATGCCGGCAATCACACCAGAGCTTCAAAGGAGATCGCTTGTCAGTTTTTGGGCCTCACCCTGGCGGAACAAAAAAAAAAGAGAAAAAAAAAAAAGAGACTGGGTCATGAGGCGGCAACGTACTTGGTTCCAGAGCCTCGCGAGTCGAGAACCTTGACGCCGTAGAGCTTGGTCTTCTTGGCAACACCATACGTGGTGCCGCCAATGGTACCGGCGACATGCGTGCCATGGCCGTGACCGTCCGCGTTGGTGCTGTCGGCAAAGTTTTTGAGGAACAAGGCGCGACCACCGAAATCCTGGCAACGGCGAGTCAGTAAACAGCCTGTCGTCAGGAACGCTCAAGCTGGGAACGGGGTCACATACGGGATGAGCAGCTTCGATGCCGGTATCGACGACGAAGGCACAGGTGCCCGCACCAGCACTGCCGTCGTAAGAGTACGTCGTGGTGCCAGGGGTTTGGCTCGAAAGACGGGCCAGACCCCAGTCCGCATTGCTTTGTGAGACAGAAATGGTCATGATAGCATCCTGCTCGACAAAGTCGACCTATCCCAACGGGTCAATACAACGGGCCATGCAATTTGTGGTGTGCGGGATTCGACTTACACTGGGGTCGTGGCGGAGATTCTCAACCTCCTGGGGTGTAAGCGAGGCCGCAAACCCATTGAAGAGCTCCGAAAACAGGTGCTCGGCGTCGGCGCTGATGGACGACACGGCGGACTCGACGTGCTGAGCCTTGAACTCATCCTTGAACTTGACAATGTATTTGCCCTCAACGACCTGCACGCCACGGGGAACGATCAAGGGGGCCGGAGAATCGCGCTTGGCGGGAGCTGCGACGGCAAGAGGAAGCAATGCAAGAACAGCTGACGCCTTCATGATTGCTGTTGAGATTGACTTGGAGTCCGCGAGAGAGTTGATAATGCTGATTGCCCACGCGCCGCAAGAGCTGGGGAGGGGGTATCAAACAAGAAATCGACCGAACAACGAGCAATCAGGGCAAATGGGGGAGGGCGAGATGGGGAAAGAATGAGAATCCCTTGAATGGTTCTCCTCCTCGATGCTTGATGCGTTCGGAAAGCATTGAAAGGCGGGAGAGGGAAGGAAAGCCATCCTATTTATCTACATATCTCGGTGATGAGAAAGTCGTGGCAGCGG
This sequence comes from Aschersonia sp. MBC 508, assembly GCA_030780645.1. Taxonomy (NCBI): domain Eukaryota; kingdom Fungi; phylum Ascomycota; class Sordariomycetes; order Hypocreales; family Clavicipitaceae; genus Aschersonia; species Aschersonia sp. MBC 508. The sequence goes on along the minus strand of JAPFUF010000228.1, from coordinate 9,463 downwards.
CGTAGGCTGCTTTCGTCGTGACCGAGATCGACAGAGGTGGCAAGCCCAATCATCTCACGGCATGAGGACTGGCACCGTGATACCCACACAGCCTGTGACTGCGAGCCTTTCTGTGATTGGCAGTCGAGTTCTGGACGAGGAGTCACCGCATGCTGGATCCTAGAGTTGCAGTGCCCTATCGTCACTGGCAGGTGATGCGCACACCATGTACGCACTTGCTGCACGGGCAGTTTGTGCATGCGCAGCGTTGCTCCCAGAGGCGTTGACCATGTCGGCAAACTCGGAGAGCCATAACCTTGTCCCCTGGTGACACATACTCTTTTTGTCTCTCCTTTCTCTCTCTCGCCCTCACCCTCCCTGGGCAAGGACAAGGACAAGGGTACGACCAGGGCTGTGTGCATGGCTGGAGTCGGACAAGTAAAAGACGGAACGGACGAGAAGCACGAGCGTTGGTCAATGGCGGATCTGCGCGTCAGGAGCTGAAGGCTGGCGCGGTACGTATCGTACAATACGATACCATACGGAGGTGTCCCGCATGATTGAATCCGGTCTGAAGGTCCGAACCTCGCTCCACAGCGAGAGTGCTACACAATACATCCATACATACATCTCTCGGGGGCGGGGACCCGGCATTGTGCCGTGATAGGACCCGCGGCCGTTGTGGTGTGGTGTCCGCAATCTCAACTCCCTCGCCTCCTCCCTAAATCAGCCTAGGCGGAGGAACTTCTGGAGGATGTTACAAATACGACAGACTGGCTGAAGGGGCGAGACGGAAGACCGGGTCCGAAGAAGGCGTAGCGAATGTGGAAAGAAGACTGAGCATATCGCACCGGCATCGACGTGGCGGTGGCTCGTGCGGTGTACAAAACATGCTGCTGAGGCCGTCCGTTGCCATTGTTGTCCTCAATTCGAAAACCATCACAGCTCCGTGCGGAGAATGTAGCTGAATGTTTGTCAGTTAGTGCGCGTATGGCGGGGTGGCGTGAACGTCCCCTGGAAGTTGACTAAAGCCACCCCCAATTTCGTGTATTAGGCTTTCGGCGCGGGGCGGGACATGGGGCCGCCCCCTCAGAAACAATCAATGCCAATGGCGAATTCCTATCAGAGAATGAACTCATCGCCAAGATCTGTACGCAAGCGTGGTGCGGGACCCCGCCAAGCATCGCATCCTCTTCAACCGGGCATCGCGGGATTGGGCAAATTAGCGCTGACGCTGCGGAACCCCAGCCCAACAAATGGCCGAGGCGAGTGCCGGAGTCTCGTGCAGGGGCAACAGGTGTTCTTCTCCGCATGCTGCCTGCTTCGCGAATCGACTCGGCATTGAGGTGAGACACAATTTTTTTTCCCAGGATAGTAGCGGCGAAACTCCCTTAGCTGCCTAGGCACAGGAAGAGCAAGGGCCGAAGGACAGCAGAAGCGAAGGGAAAGGGGGCGAAAAGAAGAGGGGCGTAACGCGCTTACGTGCAGCACGAGCCAAACGACCTCGACGGAAGGAGCGGTGATGGTTTGTGCATGTCTGTGTGATGCGTGCTCTTTCCTTGGCAGCCTTCATCCCCGGAGTATTGCACTGTTCCGTACTTACGGAGCACGTGCAACTCCATCACTCTCAGCTCGTCACCGTTATTCCTTTGCTCAGCCCTGTCCAGGGCGAGCAGACCCTCAACAAGGTGTCCTTCGTCCCATTTTCGATACATTTACCCCGTCGCCGAAATTGTAGAACGCTGCCGTCCCCCCTCCCGTTTACTCTCCTCGGTCAAATTCCACGAGATGGCATAGCCAGGGCGCATTCTTATCCGAAGTCAGGGCCAGCAAACACCGACAGTCAAGCCCTCTGATTCGCAGAGGCAACATTCGAACAGATGCAACATTGCCGGATGGCGCTCTCACGCTAGCAATTAAGAACGGGCCAGCTGCTATCTCGACCACGAAACGATCAACATGTAAGCAGCACACGGGCGGAATCTAATCAGGAGTCTATCACTTGCCAAACCTGGAAAGTCACACTTGCTCTACAATACTGGGCTGTTGGATATCCAGGTATCACCCCTCGCCTCCCCAACCACTTCAGCCTCATATATCATCTGGGGTCTCGGTAGGCCGCGATAGCGTCGCAGCTTATCACGAGGCGCCGCCTCTCCCTCAGTCCCGCGCTATCAGACATGACGCTAAGAAATCGCGGCACGCAACTGCTCCTCGCCGTTGGGAATACTACGACGCGGAAAGGGTGCCGTCATCGTCCATTCATCCTGCATATGTCTGTACGATATGTAGGCTCACACACTTTCCTCCATCGCCCGTCTTCTCGTCTCGTCACTAGTCACGATGAGTTGACTCGATTGTCCGGCGAAGCAGTGACGCTACTGGCCAACATAGTTGTCGACTTGTTAATAAAAAGAGACAACGTCTGCCAGGATTTATTGTGGACAGGAATCGAATGGAGCATAATTTGACGATCCGTCCAATGAAGGAGCTCTCCACAAATCCCCACCTTAACAGCCTCCCTCTTTCCGCCTTACTGGCCTGGCTTGGCGCTCAGCTGGAACGTCGCTGGGGGCTTGATTCTTCTGAGCCGTCGGGCCTGGCTGGCTTTTCGGCCGGCAGTGGAACCGCTGCGGGATCGAGAGTCGTCAAAGGGGGGGGGGAGCGGTTGGGGGCGGCACCCGTCCTCTCCCTTCCCACTCCGGCTTGATGTCAGGGTCATGAGGTGTCTCGACAATCAAAATCGCGTCAGACAATGCATCAAAGGCCGGGACGGCGCAATTTTCCAGGTTCAGAAATCAGAGTTTGGGCGAGGAGATACGCTCGACGCTAACAAGCAACTGCTCCGTGGCAAGGTTCACATCCATTGCCCCGATTGAGCCATGTCGTCCGGCGACGACACACCCAATGCTGCGCGTTATCTGGGCTCTGTATTCTCATTCTATCTTCTTTGGTGTTTGCCGGGACATGATTGGCCTGGCAGCGCTGACCATTGAGAAGACACACGTATACATTAAGTGCTCTCGTACCGCGTGTGCGACGTGGCAGAGCTTAGAGGCTTCAACTCGGAACCTATTTGCATAATGCACCGGGCTGGGCACCGGGGGGCCAACGAGTGAGCCCCTGATTCCTGCGGGGTGGTGCAATTTGGCTTCGTCTAGGGCAACCTGCCTTATCTTGGCGCGCGAAAGGGCTGTTTGCTGCGTGTAACCTGACCACGCCTCTTCTCATTCGCCACCACCAGTTCACCACTTCAAGCCAGCGCGATGCCGCATGAAGTTCTCGTGCTTTCATGAGTCTGTACTTATCGGTTTCGGCCGGATAGTGGCCACGGGCCAGGCACAAGCGCGCACACACCAGCTCGGTCCCCTGTTTCTGATTCATCCTATCTTTCTTGACATCTTGCTGAGCGCCACGAGATCGGCCATGCATAATGTCTGGGGATGCCAAGGAAAATGTGTTCACAATGATACCGCCAGAGGCCAAGGCCATGGTTGTTTGCTTTGTTTGTTTGCATACACACAGATCTGCCCGCGCCCGCTCAGACACTCGTCCCGGAGCCAGGCAGCGAACAGTGTTAATGCTTTCGCTATTGCCTACGACGGCATGGATTGACTTCTCCTCCCCGCCAAACGTGGGAGCATGGCTATTGAGCCAGCATTCCATCAGAATGCGGTTCGCCGATCCGTTTCTCGCGCGACTTCCAATCCCGACGCGAAACGAAAGGTCGCAGACAACCTTTCGCTTTCCATGCGGGCAGACAGGCGGGCGGCGAGCTCTCCTTGCCAGTCGAGCCCGTATCCGGCTAAACTGTCCGCCTGTACAGGCGGAATCCACACTCCCAGCCTTCTGAAGGATTCAGGCAGCTTGAATCCTCCTTTCCTCGGCACAGCTTCGCATGCCCCCTTTTGAGGAATTCACATATCAACGCAACCTGCATAAGCATCGCTGGCACACTATGCCGTGATTTGACAGGACACCAAGATGGGAAGGGGGGGAGGGGGCCCGGGGCGAATCAACGGCCCGGTCCCCTCCCTTCCTTCATCGAATGTTCTCCAGTTTCAGCTTAAGGCCAGATCCTAGTCACAAACGTATCGCCAAAAACTCTCATACCCGTGCCGAGCCAGTAAGCACTAGGAGCGGTGCCGATGCACCCGGAGCAAGACCTGGTTCGTTTGCGAAGCCGCCCGTCGGTCCCGGCCCTAGAACGGCATCACGTCCATTCCACCTCGGGCTTCTAGATCCAGAAAATAGGCTTCAACAGCTTCGTCAGACCTCAGATGTAACGTCAGACGCAGCGCATAGCGCCTGCAGATACGACGTGTGACGAGAGTGCGTCAATATTCAGCAACATCATCACCGCATGCCTGGGAGGGGTAGGGCAGCATTCGGACCGCAAGAGCCTCAATCGCTCAATGCGCCGATGAACATTGCAAAGGGACTGCTTTGAGCAGCCGGGGCTTCGGGTCACCCTTCTTGCCATGCTGCTCTGCGCCCGCTAGTTGACCGAGCAATCTGCAGTATTCGTCATTCATCGCATCGGGCGTTTTCGTGCAGTAGAGCAAATCACATTACCTGCCCTTTGGGGTTTTGTCGTTTTGTCTCGTTTATTGTGACTCGTGCGTCCGCCTCACCTGTCCGCCTTATGTACATCAGAGCTCAAGGTCGCTTGGCGCGGGCCTGGAACTGATGTCGCCTCAGTTTTTCTTCCTACTGAAACATGCAAATACTCTGCCGTGGCCTCCACGCGTCTCTCATCATGGCAGAAACCTCTACGCGTGCGCTTGGGGCAAGGATGGGAGATGCCGAGTATTGATGGCTCGACACTTTTACTCAGGCCAAGGCATTTCAGCGCTCAACCTGGCGGCCACTTGTCACATTGAATCATTCAGTACTGACGGGTTGGAGCAGCAATCAGAGCTTCACAACTGAGCCGTGACATATGTCGGCGGCGAGGCTCTCTTTTTTCGCAGGCAAGGCGAACCACTTGGCGACGCCGATTGTGAAGTCCAATCTTGGCGGGCCGCATATTATAATGTGTGTGTGGTTGCAGACCATGAACCCACAGTGTGTACAGCTCCGCGCGCGCCATATTTGTCGTCGTCTTCTGAGGCGTAACATGTGGTGGCACTGCGCAGTTTCGCACGCGTGGTCAGCAACTGGTCTCTTCAAGCCTATGCCGGCCGTGAGTCTGCGTCGCCAGGCCATGCACGAGTGACGCGATTTGTCTTCGCGGCTTTCCAGTGTGCTGTACGGAGTCAACGCTCGCATCTCGCGCGTGAGAGATACTGCGCCGTGCTGGGTGAGGCAATGGGGAAAAGAAGCCGAAGATGCCCGAGGCGACTGACGACAAATCACTTTCTGAAAAACGCCGAAAGGGAAGGTGACGCACATAGCACGGCCGAAGGCTTGGCAGCTCAAGTGGCTCTCTCGACCGTTGCCATTCGAGAGTCCGACGCGCAGAGGGCGTATGATGACGAGTAGAATCCTATTCAGTCAGAACCGTGATTGAAGCTGACGGCTGCCTTCTTTGATGCCATGTTGTCGAGCGTCAAGTCTCAAGCTGAGCCAAGAAGCTAGCGTAGAGCTGAAGACGCCTCCATTGCTACCCGGGTCGAGTACCACCAGCCGCGAGCTGCAGCATGTCGTTGGATCATACGCCCCCTGCCTCGGTCCCTAACTGTGAAACACGAGATGGGACTTTCAGGGTTCTACAATATATATGCCTCATATGCAGCTCGAGGACGTACGTATTGACACGTGCAAGAGGATGCAGTCCATCTGCGCGGGAACTCAGCCCTCTTTCAAAATTCGGCTCTCAATCACAGCAGAGAGGTCAACAGGGTACCGAGAGAAGAGGCTGCAAGTTGCCGATGGCGCCAGATGTCTATATTGTGCTCCGTAAGCTCTGATGCGACGCAGTCAGATTCCATCGACCATTCGGCAATAGTCCGGTGGTAGAACCGAGGGCTCACTCAGAGTCTAGCATCATCCTGGTTCAAAGCGCAGACACAATATGTCGCGCTTCGGCGCCCTCCGCCTGTGCAACAAATTGCGTGCCCCGCAAGCTGGTACAGTCAGCCTGGTTCGAGGGCATTGCGGCCGAGAACCACAGCCTCACCGGCTCCGCATTCTATCGATTCCCTTGTCTTTGCTGTTGTCCCTTTTCTCCGGCTCGGCAAACGTGACCTTGAGGATTCGTGGACGTGTGAGAGTATTCACTCCTCAGAAAGCAATCCCGTCCACCTCGGCACTTCTTTCAGCCTGCAGTAGCGAATGGACGCATGGCTCTGTCGCTCTGATCGGTGCCGCTGATGCACCTCGCAAGTCAAGAATCCCGAATCGGCTCTCAATTGCTTACCGTGCGCAACATGCCAACCACTCCATCTGTAGCTCATTGCATGCGGCTCTGGCATTCATTCGCAAAGGTTTCAACCAAGGGCCAAGTTGACCCAGATGCTCAGCCCCGGTAGTGACCGATCTCGTGATGTGACCGACGCGATGTATGCATACGGGCACATTGCTCTCCCTTGCCGCAGCATCGAGCAGCGGCTCAGCAAACAGTTGCGATTGCCAATTCCTAGTAGACTCGTGGTCTGCTGCTCGTAGCAGACACAACCGGGGACGTCGCCGCTGAGTCGATCGTCATGATCGGAACCGACTTCGTTTCTACCACCGGCCAGCAAGGCACGGGAATGCCCTTTACGATCGGTGCCTCTGCAAGTTCCACCACCAGTGGATGACCAACTGCAGTAAAGCTCTTGTTTCCATTTCTAATCTCCTGCTTGTCTTCGTGGGCTCGTGTCTGATCCAGAGCCGATCATGTCGGGGCACTGCCAGCGATGGCCGGATCACTATAGATGCAATACATGCCAATTGAACGAGTCTTGGTCTTGAAAGCGTTGTCGCATTGATCTTCTTCGCTAGCTCGTGCCTGAGCCAGAGCCGATCTTGTCGCGGGACTGCCAGCGATGGCCGGATCACTATAGATGCAATACATGCCAATTAAACGAGTCTTGGTCTTGAAAGCGATGTCGCATTAATCTTCTTCACCAAGTTCATGATGTGAAGTGAATCCAGAGTAAGACGTAAAGATCCATGATGGACGAGGCGTCGGAAGCGGCGCCAATGTCAGTGACCCTGGATCTCCTGACGCTTGCGCGGCTTGTCGTCTCGCGCCATGACCTGTCTGAAGGGGTCGTCCAAGGCGAAGCGTTATCCGTGTCTACAGATATAGCCTCCGGCGGCCCTGCCGGGGGCTGTCCTCGCTTCGCTTCGCTCGAAGCTCAACCGTCCGATTTTTCAATCACTCCAGCCATCATCACCAAGCAGGTCCCGTCCGAGAATCTAGCCATGTTGAATGGCCACGACAAAGAAAGAAAGCAGCCCGGTGCTTCCCCGAGCTTGCGGGGCCAGCCCCCGGCAAGGCCGCCGGAGGCAAACAATATGGCCACTAATGACTACATGGCTGGAAAATAGTGATAGATCCACGGCAGTAGCCTGTTTAACTTTAGTAATACCACTGGTAGGAAATTTATATATATATAATAACTAAGAAAAAAAAGTTTTTCTCCACGCCAGCTGTGATTCGAGCGGAGCGAGGCCAGCCCCCGGCAGGGCCGCCGGAGGCAAACAACATGGCCACTATTGACTACATGACTGGGAAGACGGTGATGGATCCCAGGCAGCAGCGAGGTCAGCTACGGCAGGGCCGCCGGCGGCATCACCACAGCACTCACTGATGTGGTCGATGTCTGGTCGGGCGCGTTGGCCGGCGGCGGCGCTGCGCTCCAACGACCGTCGTCCGCCCTCGGTCCAACTTCTTTCCTTCTTTCTTTTTTTTTTAACCCCGCCGTGGTCACTCCAGGTCCGCGGCCACGCGCACGACGACTTTGCCGGCGGCGGACCCCTGCATGAGGTAGGCAAAGGCCTCGCGGGCGTCCTCAAAGGCAAAGGTGCGGTCGACGACGGACCGCAGCTTGCCGTCGTCGAGCCAGCGCGTCAGCTGGTCGAGGTCGGGGCGGCGCGCGCGGGTCAGGTACATGACCATCTTGTTGGTGCCGCCGCCGAGGAAGGCCGGGCGCAGCCAGGAGACGATGGCGGGCGGGTTGCCGGTGACGACGACGAAGACGGCGGCGGGCTTCATGACGCGGGCGCGGGTGCACTCGGCGTACAGGTTGGCGGGCGAGTAGCCGACGTTGTCGATGACGAGGTCGAAGACGTGGCGGCCGCGGCGGGCGAGCTCGGCCACGACGTCGCTCGTCTTGTAGTCGATGATGGCGTCGGCGCCGAGCGAGCGGCACAGCGGGGCCTTGGCCGTCGAGCACGACACGGTGACGTGGCAGCCGAGCAGCTTGGCGATCTGGATCATGTAGGTGCCGGTGCCGCCGGAGCCGGAGTTGATGAAGACGGTGGTGGTGGTGGTGGTGGTGTTGGTGGTGTTGGTGGTGGCGGCTTCTCCTCCAACATCACCACCACCACCACCACCACGAGCTTCTCCTCCTTGAGCAGGGACACCACCACCGTTGCTGCTGCTGCCGCTGCTGTTGTGCACGAGGTAGGGCACGATGCTCTGGTACGCAGTCAGGCCCGCGGTGCCGAGGGCCGCAGCATCGCGGTAGCTCACGCCGCCGCCGTCGCCGGCCGCCGCCAGCTTCGCGTAGCCCGTGTGCTGCAGCACCGCGTACTCGGACAGCGAGCCGGGCCTCCGGAGCGGGTTCAGGCGGCCGACGACGCGGTCGCCGGCCTGGACGTCCGTCACCTGCGCGCCGACGGCGACGACGAGCCCGGCGAGGTCCATGCCGCTGGTGCACGGGTAGCTGAAGATGAGGCGCGAGACGAGGCCGAGCGCGGGCACGGCGTGGTCGGCCGGGTTGAGCGACGCGGCGGCGATCCTGACGAGGATCTCGGTCCGGCCGAGGTCCTTGGCCTGCGGGCGCCGCACGTCGGTCCTGAGGCGCAGCTGCGAGGGGACGTGGCCCGGCGAGGCCATCTGCCAGGCGCGCATCGTGGAGGCGGCGTCCGGCGGCGCGGCCATGACCTCACTCACTCACTCACTCACTTGCTGCAGCTGACTGACTGGCTGACTGAGTGTCTCTCTCTCGCTCTCCCCTTGCGCTCTCTTTCCTTTCGCCTTCTCTGCTCCGCTCGGGGTCGGATGTTGGGTGGTCTCACTGCTGCTGCGCGCGCGAGGACATAGTGAAACTGGGTGACGACGGGAGCAGGTGATGGTGATGGGGGGGTTGTACTGGCGTTCCGAAACGGCCATCCCTGCAGCAGGTGGCGTCGCGCGTCTGGCACACCTCATCCGGCGTCGCCAACGCCACGTGTCGCCTGCGCGGCGTCCTCGACGTCAGCGCTGGGCGCGCTCTCACACATGCGATACGGCCATGCTGCCGGCAGCCCTCGAGCGGAGCGAGGCCGGCCCGCCGCAGGCGACCCCCGGTAGGGCCTCCGGAGGATCATCGCCGGAGGCGGCCCGTGC